>JAAGNO010003594.1:12413-51118 GCA_033439905.1 Ceryle rudis | reverse complement strand
ATCTGTCGGGGCTGGCCAAGACCGGTGCTCCCCTCAGCCGTGGGGCTCCCCTCGGGCGCCGCGTCCCCAGGCGCGGTCCTGCCGCGGCAGGTGGCAGTGGTGCTCGCAGCCATACCTCGTGTCTCAGATAACTTAGATCCCTGGGAGGCTGTATCGATATTTTTTTTTTTTTTTTTTTTCCCAAGCCCCCGCAGTAGCCCTCAGGCGTTCCCGGTGCGCCACCGGGGTCTGCTGGGGCCGCAGCCCACCCCGGCTGTGCGGCTGCGGCTACACCGGGCTACTAGAGCCTTCTGGGCATGAGCCCCAAAGCACCGAGGTGAGGTGTCAGGCCTTCAAACACGGGCACGTTTGTGAGAGGGATGAATTAACTCCGTTGCTAGTAGTTGCTTTTTATACTGATGCAAAGCTGCGAATGTTTCTGAGCACCCTTCTGAAGGCATTGAGACACTGAGTACCGCAGGCGGATGTTATACGTGTCTGTCTCCATAAAATACATGACACATATACAAGAGAGAGTCTCTTTTTTTTTTTTTTTTTTTTTTCTTTTTGTGCTTACCATATCACCTTGTCTTTCAAGGACAGCACATTGCTAAAACGCAGGCAGAGATTTATAGGAGGGACTAGAAGGACGTTACTTCTGCTCCTCTCCCTCTCAGCTCACATGTCCTGCTCCTCTGCCAGTCTGGTTTCTCTTATGTTCCACTGCAAGCTGGGAGAAAGCAAGCAATGGAGCCAGGGAAACACCTTGCTCCTACTCTGTCCCGTGGCTTGAAGTGGGGAACATAGCCCTTGTGGCATGGCCTGCTGTGGGAGAGAGGACATGCAGCTACTTTCATTACTTGCCCCAGAGTGGAGACATGTCATCTCATTCACCATATCCACTGGGTGTCTTTCCTGTCTTCCTTCCCCCTTGCTGTAATACCATGATAAACAGTCTGCAACAAAACCCCCAGAATAAGAGTTTCTTCCATATAATGTTTTGAGATACAGTGGATTCCATGAATAGAGATGGCAATAGCTTCCTTCTCTTCCTGAGGACTTGTAGACACTTATGTAAAAAATAATAATAATTGAAACGGAGTCTTTAGAGTGCCTCAGTGAATGTTGTCATGCCTGCAGCATGCACTGGAGCATCCTGCCGGAGGCTAGCTTCAGTTCAGAAGCACCACCACTTCAGCTGGAAGCCAGAAGTTGATTATTGGACCTTGCTTCTTGGCACAACATTGGGCCAGAATGACCCTGCTACCATGAATTTTGAAGGAAGTGTGGCTCTGCTTGGTCTGGGTTATTACCATTACACTTTGCATAACACATCTGTGTGCCAACTGCTCAAATTCCTGTTTCTGTCTTGTTTAGAATTCCAATTTCATGTGCCACTTCGGAGAAGGGGATTTGGACTCCTGAGTCACTTAGGAATCTTTAAAAGTTTTATGCTTAGATTGCTTTTACCTGTCTGAATGGACTAATACTAGCCAGAAGTCATTCCATAAATGAAGTGATGAGGGTGAGATATTGAGTGTGTATATAGAGTTGTTATCCAACTGGAAATTAAAATTCTCACCATGCTGTGAAATGCATAGTTAATAGCTAATAATATAACCAGTATTAGACCTAACTTATTTTATTCTCACAATGCTTGTAATAGATGGGCATTCCTCTTCAGAGTTAATTTTCAGGATGCTTTTAAATATCATGGTCAGTATATTCCATTTACTTTCTTGCTTAGTGGTGGATAAGACTTCAGTAAAATTATCTGTACTCAGTATGTGCCTATAGTATCATCCAATCATGTAAATTCAGGGACACTATTTTTAATCAGACAAAATAATTGGTACTAATCTTGAAATAAATGGTGCTCCCAAGAAGCAGGAGCTGCTGTCTTCTCAGGAGCACCATCAGTGTGGCTCGTATGCAATCAGCAATATTTATATTAAATGCTATATATTCTACCTCACCTACTGTTTGATTTCTTCTGAGTCTCATCCTGTGAACCAAAACAGGAATCACAAGACCCAAGTTCTGACAGGTGGTTTCTTCCCTCAGTCTCCTGATGTATACCTTGTTAATGCAGCTTTGTTCAGTGCTTCTTTGAACCAACGGTGTTCACGCTACACCCAGTCTGCCCATTGCAAGGTCTTCAGCTCAATTTTAATTATAATCTGTATGCAGCTTTTTATATATCCCCTCATATCTTCAGAAACTTTGCTGCTTCCTCCATTTCATCAGTGTCATACAGATTTCACATTGTCCTGTTCCAAACATCACCTTAGATTATCCCCAGAAATAACATTCTGCTTCTCATTTACTACAAGGCCACTTGGTAATCGTGTTTGTTGTTTGTTTCTTTTTTCTTCTTTGCATGCTTGTAAAAGGCAAAATTTCTCTTTACAGTACTCTCCTGGCTTTAAAAAAAAAAAAAAAAAAGCATACATTTTTCAGATTGCCATTTTCCTAACAAATATGATTTTCTTGTTCTTTCTTTTTTTCTTATCTGGTAAGGGGTTTGTAAGCAAGCTGGATGAATTCATTCACTGGTTAAATGAAGCCATGGAAACAACAGAGAACTGGACTCCTCCTAAAGCAGAGACAGACAGCCTTAAACTGTACCTGGAGACACACTTGGTAGGACAAGATTATACTATGATTACTATCCGTAATTGAAGTGTTCTGCTGTGCTTTTTATTTGATTATTATTTTTTTAATTAGTAGTGTACATCTGTATGTTAATGTAAGATTTGCAGGATTGCAGTTTATTTTAATGAAAATACCAGCAAATTATTTTCTGTATTTGAAACATGTGCTAATAGCTTTCTAAACATTAAATTAAAACCCAAAATTACATTGCAATTCAGAAATTATCTCCAAAACAAAAAGAAAATAGCAATAGCAAAAGGAGAAAAGACAATATTTTTTTTCTGCTGATCATTCTGGCATTTTTACTACACTGTAACATTAACAAAACTCTTACTAGTAAGGAACTCGTATTCTCTCTTCCACAGTTTTAACATAATACAGAGTAATTTAAATAAAATATTTGAAATAATTATTTCAATCATTTTACTTCATGTGCATTTCTGTCATGTAATTAATACAACTGTCTCTAATCTTGTTCTTGTGCAAAAAGCTAAACCATTATTTGGAAGTAGAAAACGCTTGGATGAATATATTCTTCTGAATATATTACAGGCTAGAATCATAGATTAAGAAATATTTGATAAACCTCATGAGACTTTCACTGAATTCTTCCAAGAGCTGTTTCTGGTTATGAGGAGGTGAAATGAAGACCTGAATTAAACCAGGTATTAAGTTCTCAAAAGCTAAATTATGCTGTAGGTGGAGAATAAAGATCAATGTATGCTGTTCAATTGGTAGGTATCTTAATAGGTAAACTACCTGGTAAATAGTGAATAAACAAACAGAATGGAAAAATAAGCTAAGAAATTCCCTCTCCTTGTGCCAAAACCTTATGTTCTTGCCAGTATGAATTGGAATAAAATCAAGCGATGAGAGTATTCTGAGCCAATGAGCTAGACACTCCAGCTAGACAGAACATTGCATTAGCTGAACCCGCGTCAGAGCACCAACCCCCAAAGCTCAGTCTCATTTCCAGTCTCTGATAATCTGATGGTGAAAAATTATTTGACAGTCCTAGGAAGTCACATGATGCATTACGGGAAAAAATGTCACCCTAAACCCTACTGTAATACTGGAGTGACTATTATTAAATTAATTAGGCATACATTAACCATACCTACCATTAGAAATGAAGTGGAAACTATCTTCAGAATGCCAGCTATACAGAAAACTCTTTTGTCTTTTGTTCTTAAACGTTTCTGTTGTAGTATCACCTACCCGCACCTGCTAGATTAAGTGCCTATTGTAGTATATCAAATGCAGTACAAAGACACTGCATTTTCACCTTATGTTGCAGATATGGGATTTTGTGGCAGGGTTGGGATTTTTGTGTTGTACTGCCCACAATCCCATGATTCCTATTATGTTTACAAGTGCTCTGAAGACAAAGAGCACATCTTGAGACCAGCGCTCATAGAAGGTGTTGGTCATTTCGTTTTCCTCTTGTTCTGCAACATGAAACTTCTGGAGACAGGACTTTTTATGAGTAGAATCGCAATTTTCACTCTTGACTGGATAAAAAGAAACATATTGCGGGAGCAAGGCAATCACTAGGCTGTCTCTGCTACAGTTTCTTTTTCCCCTTCTTGCAAGGGAGTATTGCAGTAGCTCTTTCGCAGTCAAATGACTTCCAACTTTGCCTTGTGGTTCTACGGGAATTGAGGCAATAGCATCCATCAAACTGGAATGTGGAGTAGTAGCTCAGAGGCAACTCCTTTATTGATAAAAGTAGAATGGATGAGTATATGGCCACCTGTACAACTCTCCTTCACCCTGTAAGTACTTGGGCTCCCAGCTGTGCTCTGTATCTGTTTATCTTTGAGGTAGGAAAACTTTTGTATGATTCAGGGTGATTATGTTATGAAACAAGGTGGGTTTTGTCTTTACTTCTGCAAAGAAGTAAAAATGTCTGAAGAAAACTTTAGTTTCAGTTTGATAATACTATAACTATTTTTATGGAATATATAGCTGGTGAAAAAAAATCTTTGCACAACCTGAAGAAAAAGTAACCCATGGGTGCTTTTTTTTTTGAATTTCAGAAAACATATGCTATTGTATTCACTTCTACACAACAGAATTGAACTACTAAAATACAGAGCATTTTTCTAGCGGGGAAGATAGTTATTGGTATTAATTAGAGTGTCAGCTTTTCAGTGGCATTTGTCTGTCAGAAATCCTAATCTGTGTTTAAACAGAAGTAAATGAACTTCAATTCACATTAAGCTCATGGTTGAGCATTGTAAGACAATGGTGATCAAGGTCTTTGTGAGGGTGCTTATATTGCTCATTTTCTTCTTTTGCCAGTCAGGTTATACATGCTGTCAGACTCACCTAAGATTTGTTGAAATAAAGGGGGCTTAGTACTTCATAAGTTTAGGTTCCAGGCTTAAGGGATCATGCAGACACCAGTAGCAAACTAACATGGAAAACATAGAAAATTTCTTTCTTTCTTTTTTTTTTTTTTTTCCAATATAACACATCTGCAATAGCAAAACTCATAACTGTGTTTCCTCACTGGTGCAGATTTTCTGGTTGTAGAAGGAGTGAAAACTCAGTGTAGATTAGTATTTTTATTTTTATTAGTAGAGACAAGGCCTTAGCCTTTGGCACAATTTATCAATTTCACCACCTGTGATATTGTTTTCTTGGAAATATGTTTGTTGCAATAACAAAATTAGTGCCATAAAGAGAGAATATTTTGCATTCATGCATTAAATCTGTGTTGTCAAAATCTAAGAAAAGAAAATATGGGAGGAGGAAACCAGAACAGTGTACTTCTTCCCTTTCTCATTATTGGCTAGGAAAAGTATTGCAGAGGAGACAAGGACAAGGTGGTGAACATCCGCCAGATATTTCAGTATGTAAAATGTAAACCATTGATAAATGATTGAGTATTAAAGTCTCTCTTCAATCAGCCTTGCTTTTCTACTTCTTTGACATTTTGAGAATTGTTGTGGCACTGACACTTAAAGAGAGTATTTATTTAAAAAAGCCACAACAAACAAACAAACAAAGCCCCCAAGAAACCTACTGCATCCATTTATTAGAATCTTTGTATAAGGTAATGCTCACACAAGGAGTCACATTTCTTGAACAGGATGGCAATGCAAGTCTCTGAGTGTCCTTGCATGACATCATCAGCTTAAACTGGTAGAACTCCCCAGACTATTGTTCTAGTTAATTCTTATACCTGGTCTGGCAAGAGTGTCCACCCAGGATGTTAATCGGCACTTAGAAGCACTTCCACACTTTGAGTAGTGTCTGTTTATTGTTCTTGGCCCAGGAAGAGCTGCCTGCAGGCATCTCTGTGACCATCTGAAGGTCCCACATGGACAGCTCCTGAAATAATTAGTGAAGCACTTTGTTGTGAAGGTGGAAGGCAGCCTCTCCTCAAGTTAGTCCATTGTTCCCAATTAGCCCATTATCTTATCTGTGCAGAGACTAGCTGGGGAGTTCCTGGGTCACCCAGGAAATTCATGACTAAGTGAACTGTGTGCACACAGGCATAGCCTTGATACACAAATACACCACAGTTATAATTATCAACTGCAGGACAAGTCGGAATTTTATTCTTAAATCACAGTTACAACTTAAACTCCATAATTTTTGCTGTGACCATACGATAACCGTATCATCTGATAAAGAGTACGATTTTTTTCTACAAATTGAAAGCTAGTCTACATCTGAGTTGTGTAACAAAATAGACAATCTTCAGCTTGGAGGACAGTTTTCTTGCAAAAAATAAAACCCAGTTCTCCGATTTTCTGCAGAACAGAAGTTGCCACCTGCTTCATTTTAGGTAATACCAAAGCACAAAGCTGTCAGTGAAAATGCTCTTAGAGACCCCTGAAATAGTGACTGCAATTACTGTTTCAATATTATGGGTCTTCACAATTGAGTAACATCAGTGAAACTGATTTGGGAGCTGTGTGCTTCCCATTGCTATGGGAGTACTGACGTGGAGGTGCAGCCACTTCTGGCACACCTGAAGGCAGCTACCCAAGCTGGCAGATGTTGAAAACACTAATATGTTTTCATAAAACAGGTGGTTTTGAGCAGAACTCTACTTTGCCACAAAGGCTTCAGTCAGCCCTACTAGAAAAAAAAGTAGAGCGGAGGAGGTTTTGCATTTTGGGAACACTTAGGCTCAAATCACTTCCTAATGAAAAGATAGATTCATTGACCTTTCCAAAAAGGAACTTCTGAAAATGGTTTCTGATTTGCTGTATCTTTTGTAGTTCTTCTTTTCTGTTATGCTGACTCTTGCCCATTGGCACCCTGATCAGAATCAGCTCCTAGCAGACTCTTAAGCGTAGATTCGGTGTTATGCAAAGCAGTTGTCATCAAAACCAGTATCCTGAAGGCAGCTTATGATCTAAAAGCATCTGTCTAGATGGTACCGCTGTGCTTGTGAAACCAGACAGACTTTCTTACTGACTCAACAAATAAGAATTCACCATGTTGGTCATGACCATTTTAGCTCTCTAAAATAGACATTTTATTGCTCTTTATTTCTGACCCAGAAAGATAGGCTGCAGATGAGGAAATGTGAAGAACCACCGAGGAGTAGGTTTAGATGAAAGGCACTACATATATTTGCTGAGGCCTGGGACTTTTAATTCTGTGGTCTTAATTTTCTCCTTTTTTGTTATCACAGTATTCTGTTTTCTTGTTGCTGCACAACTCCTAGTTGTGCACCTTACTGTGGTGTGCTCCTAGGTCTTTTGGCCAAAGCCATTGCTGTGTTTAGTGTCCAAATTATGGCTAGATAATACAAAATTTTAAATGCAAACCTATAAGTAAAAACTATTTTATTTTAAACTTATTGATGGAACTCTTAAAATCCTTCTTGCATTATTAGTAAACATTGACAAACAATATTTTTCAGTGGAGATAAAATTCATTTAGGACTAGTAGTCAGGCATTTTTGTCTTAACAAATCCTATTCTTCAGAATTTCTGTAAGATTAAAATTCTGATATCTTGAGTACATTAAATTTAGAATAGAGATAGATATATAGAGAAAGTAATGATAGATTTTGCATTTTTCCTTCAAAACTGGCTAAAGAATAGTCAGAGATTCCCATGATGATCTTTAAAAGTGTCTGTTCCTTTTTGCCCTTTTGAGTAAGACCATGATTGTAACCTGTCTACATTTAAGTCTGCAGTTTGGAGGAGAGCAAGTTACAGAATCATAAAATAGTTTGGTCTGGAAGGGACCTTTATCGGTCATTTAGTCCAAGCCCCCTGCAATGACCAGGGACATCTTCAGCTAGGTCACATTGCTCAGAGTCCTGTCTAACCTGATGTAAAATGTTTCCAGGGATGAGGAATCTACCACCTCTCTGGGCAACAGGTTCCAGTGTTTCTCACCTTCACTGTAAAAAATTGTATCCTTATATCTAGTCTAAATCTACACTCTTTTAATTTCACCCCTTGTCCTGTTACAACAGGCCCTGCTAAAAAGTTTTTCCTCATTGTTATAAGCCCCCTTTAAATACTGAAAGGCCACAGTAAGTTCTCCCCAGAGCCTTCTCTTCTCCAGGCTGAAAAAACCCCACTCTCTCAGTCTTTCATCATAGCAGTGGTGTTACAGCCCTCTGATCATTTTCATGGCCCTCCTCTGGACCCACTCCAACAAGTCTGTGTCTGTCCTGTGCTGAGGACTCCAGAGCTGGACACAGTCCTCCAGGTGGGTTCTCACCAGAGCAGAGGGGCAGAGTCACTTCCCTCAACCTGCTGGCCATGCATCTTTTGATGCAGCGAAGGATACAATCAGCTTCTGGGCTGTGAGTGCACATTGTTGGCTCATGTCCAGCTTTTCATCCACCAGTACCCCCACATCCTTCTCCACAGGACTGCTCTCAATGTTTCACTTTATTCTCATTGTAATTGTGGATATAAGATACTGTAGAAAAGGTGACAGCTGGTTGTTTCCTGTTTCTCCAGCTAGCACAAAGAGTTTGTCATTCATGGAAAGAATGGAGGAGGACGGCCTCCTTGAAAATAATTAATTGTTCACACCAAGTTTATTTGTTTGTTGCCTTTTTTTAGGCAAAAGTATACATTCTGTTTAGCTGAAACTAGAATAGCAAATGCTGTTCTGTAGAAACTTCAAGTGGCAGGGCTTGCATGGAGTCATTGCAGTACAAAGTGTTGTTTGGATATGCTAAATGATCATTTCCATGAATTAGAATTTCTGTATTTTCTTTTCTAATAAATAGTGTAATCCCTGTCTGTAATTTTTACTTCAATTTAGTCACAAGCCTTGTGCTACATTAAATTACAAACTAATTACATTTTTAGCCCAGAATTGTTCCATTAGATTACCTTCTCAGTCTCCATATTTACTTTACGTGCTACAGTCTTAAAAATATCATAGAGAAAGTATCACTCGTATTTAAAAAAAAATAAATAAATACAAGTTGCTTCACAGTAGCCTTTACTTCTTTCTGTATAGGAAGTTTAGAAGTTACCTCCATTTCAAAACCAAATTCTCTTCAAGATATGGGAGTTTTGAGAGTTTTATTATCTGAAGAGAAATAAGATGAAATAAGAATTCTCCTATGTCCAGAATAAAAGTTTCTGGCCACATCATGGCTCAGCAGTTTAGTAACTGTAAACAGCAAATGCTTTCATACAGAAAATAGATTGTGTTTTCACATTTAAGAAATTGTATTGGTGAAGTAACGATGCTTCTGTGATATCTCATGATAACTGCTTGTCTGTTTGTAACAAGTCTGCTATGTCTGAAAAAAAAAAACATTCTTATCTCCCTGGAAAATCTCATTTTCTGAAAAATGTCAGTTTAGAGAAGTACTACATACCTGTTCTCATTGAAAATAAGGTTAAATACACATGCCTTGGGCTAATCTACTGGCTGTCTTTGTGGTAGTGGTGGTACCAGTAATTTTATTAGAAGTATTAAAACCTCTGAAATGGCTAAATTACGTACTTTTGCTGTATGGGCATTTCCAATGTCCACGGCAGCTAATTTAGATTTTCCCCTCAAAATACACAATAGTATCTGCAGGATGATGGTGCTAAAGAATCTGAGCACCATGAGTGGATTTACTTCTTGCTTCTCTAAGGACTTTTATTTGAATCTGTTTAGCCTACTGTTAATCTGAATTTCTGAATTTTATCCTGTTATCTTGAAAGGTATTTTGGGTATGTATGAGGTCCTGAATGTATGTCCTTTTATATAGGAAGCAGTCAGCAGAACATACTAATCACGAGACTAGACTATACCCAGCAGATTTCAAATAACACGGGCAAATAAAAGTACTCAGTAGGAAGGCAGGCATCAACCTTAAAGAAAGGGAATGCATGTATATTGTCAGTTGTGAGTATTCAGCTTTTAAAATCTGTATACCAAATAACCTCTCTGTAAGTTGTTTTGTTTCCTGCGTTAAAGTGTCTGAGAACATCAAAAGGAAATGTCGCTGTCATTTCATAGAACCATAGAATTGGTTTTGGTTGGAAAAGACCTTTAAGATCATCATGTCCAACCATTAACCTAACACTGCCAATCCCACCACTAAACCATGTCCCTGACCACCTCATCTACATGTCTTTTAAATACCTTCAGGGGTGGTGACTCAACCACTTCCATGAGCATCCTGTTCCAGTGCTTGACAACCCTTTCAGTGAAGTTTTTCCTAATGTCCAATGTAAACAACCCCTGGTGCAACTTGAGGTCATTTTGTCTTGTCTTACCACTTGTTACCTGGGAGAACAGATGACCCCCAACTTGCTACAACCTCCTTTCAGGTGGTTATAGAGAGTGATAAGGTCACCCCTGAGCCTCCTTTTCTCCAAGCTAAACAACCCCAGTTCCCTCAGCTGCTCCTTATGAGACTTTTTTCTCTAGACCCTTCACCAGCTTCATTGTCCTTCCTTGGACAAGCTCTACCACCATGTCTTTCTTGTAGTGAGGAGCATTTAATACATTCGGCTGTAGCTGAGTTATAGTCTGGAGCCAGAGAGCATACGGTTGCTGGCAGTGGGAAAAAGAGAGGTTTCTTAACTGTTTGGAGTGCTCTTTTGAATTTCAGTGATAGTTTTGGTGACTAAAAAAGAGAAAAATCAGGTATAGAGAAAATCCAGGTGTATATCCTGCTAATCACAATAATGTTGTCCTGATCAATACAGAAATACTGCACTTGATCTATTTTTTTTCCCAAAAGGTGAACAGTGAAGAAGAGCTGACACACATCTTTTCTTTGTGAGGCGAAGAAGTGGGCCATGTTTATGCTCCCAGCATCACAGAAGTAGTAGATCTGTTGTGATGGAGATCTGTAATTGCTGTCTGTGTGTTGAGTGAAGGAAGGAACTACCCATTTACTGTCCTCCCATACTGTTGCTACCACACAGTGGTAGCTATTACCACACAGTCCCACTCAGGAGGTTTATTTTGTGCAAGCCTGTAGCATAATCGATAATTTCCTAATAGTTTTTCCAGAGACTGAATGGCTTGAATACTTTTAAGAATACTACCTTTTTCTAACCCTATTGTTCAAATCTGTAGATACCTAACCTTGTGTAGGTACTTTCTACAGCTGTGAAGAAAAAAAAAAAAAAAAGATATTACATTTACTTTGCTTTTTGCCTTTTCTCCTCTTTGCTACCACCCCAAATGTACATAATCTTCCATAGGAAGGGGGTCATACCCCATAATAAAACTGTTTGTCCTGCCTGTAACATATTAGTTGTTAACTAGCTCCACAGGTGGCTGTCCCAGCTTTTCTAGTTCTAAGAGCTGTAGCTGTCCTTGGGCAGAGGAGGCATTAAACCATAGGCAAAGCACATTAGGAAGTCATGCTAAATTTGTGCTGCTGCTTCTACTGAAGGAGAAGGGAAAATTGTAATGTCCAAAATTTAAACTCTATCACTTGTGAGGATTTTGAAGTCTTTTGATCATAGTGTATGGAAATACAGTATATGAACAAGTTTGATCAGTATCTCAAGAACAGCTGTATTGCTCTGTTTTTTTGTTGAGGTTTAAAAAAAAAATAGAACTTTATTCTCACTGATATCCAGGATGCTTTTAAGTTAATGTTTATTGCTTTGGAGGAGGGAGTGATGTAATCACAGTGTTCTTTTACATGCAAGAATGTAGAGGTTGGTATAGTCCTCTGAGTGTGCATTAAATGCCCGTTGTAGTTTTCTTAGAAAACAAGGCCAAGTGCTGTCATAGAGCACATTAAAGCCCAGATTGTTCAGACTTTGAGAAATATTTAAATTGATTTGCACTTGTGGGTGAAGCTGAATAAGGCAGGGTAACCTGATTTGGCAGTGCTACAAATGGTCATCCCTTCTCAAGTCTCACCACCCAAAACTGTAAAACCCCTGGGTGCTGAGGTGTCCCAAAACACATACTGTCTGTTTGAGTGGTTAAAGTTGAAGATTCCACTAGGCCCATTGTGTGCCTAGCCTGCAGAAAAAGTTATTTGCATGCAGGGGATGCAATGCATATAATAATATAATGAAACCCAACTGCAATTATAAAATGTTTTGAACTAACTTGATCAGTAATTTTCAGTGAAAGAGTATTTCACATAAGTTCTGACCTAGAAGCTTTATAGAAATTGCAGAAAAATCACTCTTTGAATGACAACTTGGTCATGCTCTTTATACTAATTTATCATTGTATCAACTTTCAAAAAACCTTTAAAAATTTTATTTGAGTGTAACGTTTATTGATAAAATGCATAATGCTTATGTAGGAACTCTGTTATTTGTAATTTTTATGTCTATTAAAATGTACGCTCTTGCCAATATGGATGTAGTCTGTAATGTGTTTCAGAAAGTGAAATGAAATATATTTTCAAAAAATTCTGAGAGTGTAATATTAAAAGAATATAATGTCAGGATCTCAAAGGACAAACAAGGATACTTTCAGCAACATTTAAACAATATTTGCTTTTACTTACCTGCCAAGAGCTATGGTCCACCCCTGTGGTTTCTGTGTTATGTCCCTCAAAGGTATAATATAATTCACACTTTAAGTACTAGACATAATACAATTGCTGTTTGTGTTTTGGTGTTTGCAATGCCAGAGGTTTCCAGAAAGATAGAAAATTCAGGATGTGAATGGAGGTCTTGATTGGTAGATGTTTTTCTTTACATCTCCTATGATCTTCTTCTTTTTTTTAATTTCTTAATTCTACAGATTAATTGGGTTAATAATTTGGGATCCAAGTTTGTTAGATATATTTTGCCTTTGAAGGCGTTATAGTTCACCTTTGAATTTCATAAAATTTTACATCTGTACATATATATATATGAAGCAAGTTATGTCTCCCTCCTATTCCCCTGAAAATTTAATAGAACTAAAATCCTTTGAAGGTTGTTATAAAACTGCAGTGTTATTTAGTTCCAGGGAATGCTTTTTGGTTTGTAAATTAGTAAATTTATATTTAAATAATATATATGCATTGGTGTTTTCTCCCTTAGTAGATCTATATTTTTCAAGGCTGCTATGCCCCACGTGATGGATGCTATGCCCCTCTTTGTGATGGAAAGCTCTTTTGTCTTAGCTGGCTTTTTTCTGCATGTGGTAGGACAATACAGCTTAGGCATATTTTGATGAAGTAGCTTTTGGATGCAGTGGGTCTCCTGGTGGAAGAGATGTACCTAGAAAAGAGTAAGATCAGCTGGGCATACGTTGTCTTCAGAAAACTGTGACTTCTGCCATTTTTTTTGTATCTCAAGAAGACAATAAATGATTAAGGAGAGTTATATATGATGAACTGGATGTGCAGTTCACTGTGCTTATGGCAACATAGCAACTGTTTCATCGTATAGCCATATTGTCCATATGCTTTCCTGTGTGTTCTTCCATCCCTTGTTGTCTCTTGATAATAGAGATTCAATTCAGGAAGCCTCATGTTAACTCTTTTTTTTTTTTAACAATGCAAAAAGTTTAGACAAGCAAAAGCAAAGAGAAATTTATGTAGCGAAATGCAAAAAAACCAAAAAAATTAGAATTGGCAGCAGAAGAATTTACATAAGTTTGAAATAGAAAATGCCTGCAAAAATAACCTCTGTGTCTTCTAAACTAAATATCTTGGGGAGTTGGGCTAACTATCCCCTTTCTCCACATATAAAGTCATGCATTCAAACCTTGTCTGAATTACTTAAGAGATGACAAAGACAGCAAGGAATGAGAAACAGAAACTGGGGGACATTTAATGTGATGAAGGCTGTGCTACTCATATTTAAGGAGTAACAAAGGGAAAAAAAAACATTGCCTAAGACTGGAATGGCAGAAGCTGTGATGGAGAAGAAAGGGATGAGATGGTTTTACAAAAGTATGAATTACTGTAGGACTACTGGGGTAGTGCCTGCCCCTTTGTATTTAATTTTGCTGGCCTATCACAAAGTCTGTGGGATGTGAAAGACCTAGGCTACTTCTCTGTCAGCCTGTTACACTGCAGTCTTTAGTCCTACATTTTTATCCAGTCTACGTTTAAAGGTCTCAAGGGAGCAGGGCTTTCACAGTTTCCCTTAGGAGAATATTACACAATCTAATAGATCTGACTTCTGGGGAAAATTTTACTGGCATTTATCTTAAACTTCCTCTTTTATAATTCCATTGCTCCCATCTACTATATCCTATGATACTGTACTATGCTAATCAATCTTTCTTCTTGGTGTTCAGATTCATGGATTATAAGTAGATAATAATGGCCCTTTCTCTTAATCATCATTTAGTCAGTGTTGTGTATTTTTTCTAATCTTCCACTATATCCACTTTTAAACGTATTTTGCTTGCTCTTCCCTAAACTCCCACCAGTTTGGCTCTTCATAAATGTGCTTGGTCCTCCCAGGCAAAAAGTACATTCAGATCAAGTGAAAGGTGGAGAATGCTTATCAGTGATCGTAAGATAAAATCATTCCCAGGGTTGCTATAATAATCTCATTACTAAACATTTTGAACTCAAAATGTTCAGTTAATATTATATTTAAATGAGTTATAAACTTACACAAAGAAATTGTCTGAGCAGTCAAACCACCTGACATCTGATCTACATCTACAATGGCACAATGCCAGCATGAGACGATGATCATGGTATTTCAGCAGTGATGTTCCTAGATCAGTTTTATGTCAATTACATAAAGGCATTTGAGATTATAATATGATATGCTGATTCAACATAGACAGGGATACTGTTACTTGGCCCATTTTCATCTGCCTACAGGTGCCAGTGAAAGGAATTACCCCCAGAGAAATCCAAGAAATGATTGTCTTTTAAAGCTTTCTCTTTGTTGCAGGAGGTAGAAGACAACATCTTTCTACTAGCCATTCAATCCTAAAAAAAAAATCTACCATCTGCCATTGGTTATTTCTTTCTGTAATGCATGATTCAACTGAGGAAAATAATGGTCATATTGTGTTAGGCATTAGAGATTTACATAGCAGTTGGTTATAATTGGCCCCTTGGCCATCATTGCCACAGGGACGGTATGTTTGTAGTCTAGGGCAGAGAAGAAAAAGACCCTTAGAGGGTCTTGTAACTTCAGAGGAGGATTCACCATGTTTTCCTTAAAAAGCAAAGGTACAATCCCTGTTATTGTGGTAAAAATCAACCTTGACTATGGAGCTGCATAAAACATTGCCACAGTGCTTGTGTTCTGGTTAACAGGTGGAGTGTCACTAAGAAATACAGCTTAAAAGAAAAGAAGAAAATAAAAAATTCTTTATAGTCACCTAGTTTTTACGGAAATTTTGAACAAAGGAAACACTGACTGGAACCATTTCACATGTAACATTTAATTCCCAAGAAAACATATCTTAGTGACTTCTAGTATGAAGTAGGTTTTATATCCCTGATGAAAAATGTGAGGCTTTCTGAAATAAGATATTTCCCAATTATTAAAAAGTCCAACAGTTTGATGATCTATTTGTAGATGTAAGGTGTGAAATGCACTATTTCATAGAAGATAGGATCATTTTCCATGTACAAATTGCTTATGAATATCAATTTTATGTAACCATCGACCAATTAATTATATATTGAGTATTATGTTGTTAGAATGCTAAATATATGACCATTTTCATGTTAATATAAGGGCAGCTTACCTGGTGGTTATTTTATGATTTACTGAATGTCATTGATAGGTAGTATTCAGGAGTATGAAAATACCATCACATTATTACATGGCTTATTAAGTTATTAACTCAAGTGCATAAATACTAGAGTGTGACCAAACAGAGACTTTCTCTGTGGTCAGAACTCCTGAAAAAAAAAAGAAAGAAAGAAAAGAAAGGAAGAAAGAAAGAAACCAAACAAAACCCCACACCACCAAAAAAACCCCAAGAAACTACCTTTCCATAACCAAAAGTTGATTTCAGCACTTGATATCTTGGTATTTTGTCATAGCAAGCATTTTTAACTATTTCTTTTCTACCAGAAACTGTTCCCATCACTCTGAATTTCACAGTTGAATTATAGCTGTCACAGTCAGTGTTATAATTAATAATGCTACGTTCTTTGCCAAAATATACATCCAACTGTACCTAAATACAGAAGTTCTATTAGGAATTTTTAATTTAAGATTTCTCTTTTGAATTCTAAAATTGTAGGTCACTTAGATAATTTTAAATGCCTGTACATTGCTCTAATATAAATACATAACAAATGAATCTCAAGAAAATCTTTAGGTCTCAGTGGTACCCCAGCATACCACAAATGCTAATAGTAAGATTGACTGAGAAAATTAAAATATTTCTTCTAATACAGTATCTTAATCTGACAAGAGGTGTAAACTACTGTGTCATTCAAACTAGTATATATATCTATCTATATGTATACATTGTAGGTTCAAATGATACCTAGTTGCTTATTTGTGTTTCAGAGACACAAAGTACACTGAAAATAATTAGTTGGATACATAATGACTTTAAAAAAAACCCCACCTGCTTATAGGAAGTCTCTTTGCCTCTGGGAACAAAAATATTTAATAGCTGTCTCCTTGCTGCAGACATGAATAGGTCAAAACCCAGGTTGTGTTTTACCAAATTACAAAGATATGCTAATAACAGGGGTTTGTAAGACAGCAAACGACTGCGTATCAGAGCTCAGTGTGTACGTGCAGTAGGGTACCTACTTTAGAGAAGTTTACTAAATCTAGGTATTGACAGCCATAATATAAATCCTCAGGGGAACTTCAAATAAATATTTTTTTCAAATACTTTTTCTCATCCACAGTTGCAAAGACAAATGAGATGAGAGGGAGAGTGTAGTGTATGCTGGAAAAGTACTCTCATATTTTCAGTGTGTTCAGAGCCCATTGTAGATCAGGAGATGCTGCTTTTTTCCCCATGGAGGTTCTGCAGTATTGTTTGATGGATGAATCAGTTTCCTAAAAGTCAGGGGACAGCTTTATTTTGTGGAGGCTGGGCTCCTTTGCCCCATGCAGTCAACACAAGATAGCACTCCTGGGCCTTTGTAATTTTGGAGTATTTATTCCTTTCTTCACTATTCTGTAGCTTTAATATAAATGCATGGTTGCTGCCTCACTTTTCCTTTTTTGCTAAATAAGAGCAGCTGATATTTATGTATAGGTACATGGTGACCAGGAAAAGTTCAGAGAGCTTCATAACAAAATTTTGCTTGTTGCAGCTTGTAAACTACATTATATACACTGTAGTGCTGGGGATGACATTAATGTGTTGTTTAAAAAGCTGCTGTCAGGCCAGTGCACATGCATTTTCCATAATGTATATGTGCTCATGTGTGATATTTGACTGCTCCATAGCTGCAAATGTATCTGGAAAAATGGCTTTGATTAATTGACTTCACTGCTCCTCTCCTTTCGTCTCTTCAGATGCAAGGGCTCCATTCATTATCAGGGAAGATCGGAGGAGGAGGGGAGCAGAGTACCTGGGTCACACACTGTTAGAGTTACAATTTTACAAATGCCATAAGTGAACAGTAGGAAATGGGAAATATCAAGGATGGGAGAGGACTTCTGTGTTTGAAGATCCTCCTCTATTCCTAATATTTGGTCTGATTTTATCTTTATCTGTGCAAATTTGCATTTCTCCATTGTATATACATGTAATACTTGTTTCATCTTCAACTTGTCTGCCTCTTTCATGTGTCACATTTTCAGCCCTGCATATATGAGGAGCCATGAGCACTGATGCACTGATTGAGGGCTATTCTTTCCAGTGTACTTGTCCATTTGTTCCTCTTTCTTAGGAAATTACCACCCGTAAGAAATGATAAATCATATATAGTTCTAAAGCCAAAACTCATACTTCAATACCTCAACTGACAATTTCCTTCACTCTTGTTTGTATTTATACTTAAGTACATGGTTCCATCCTATGATGCCTCTATACCGATAAGGGTTTATTTCTGCTAAATTTCATGTGTGTTCACAGTATTTGTGCCTTGCATAATTTATCTGTAAAAGCAGAATTTTGCACAAGGAGAGTATTACTAGTCAAAACCCAAAAGTTTGGCCCCATCTTTATTCATCATATTTTGCTTCTTCAGTTTAACATTATTACTGGTTAATAGGTGCACCTGAAAATCAAGCTGTATTGTAGTATCTGGTGCGTTATGTTAAATGAATCATTTCTAGGACAGCAAGTCTCTTCTTTTTTTTTTTTTCCTAATGAAAAAGAATACCTCATCTTTTCCAATTTTCCTATCAAACACATGCACATCATCTCGAGACACTGCCACATCCAGCTGCATCTATACTCAACTTCAATTACATGAAATTACACAACCTACTCTCAGGTCCTTTAGGTTCTCTTTTGCTGTGTGAGGCACACGCATAGTGCATTTCCTGTGAAGTGCATGATTACAAACTATTCAGTACAAGCCTGTTTTAAGTAAACAGTAAATTAAATATTGTCAGTGCTTGTTCAGATGTGCTCTTAGGAAGGAAAAAGAACTTCTAGATTTGGGTTCATAAAACTCTAGATTTAAGAAAGGGACAGATATAAACTAGGCATCTTCTTTTCCTTTTTAACTTCTCTTGGCTGACCCAGTTGTTCAGCAGCTGGTACAAAACAATACATTCAGATGCCCCTACAAGGAAAATTGGGCTAGACAAAATGCTGAAGTTAGCAAAATTCCTGTTTATTGCTCTTTATCACTGTTTTTGTCACTAACTGTCAGATACGGTGCTGCTGTTAAGAGACTGTTAAGAGTCTGTCTGAGCAACATGCTTCTTTCAGCCATGACAAATACAGTAAAAGAACATAATTTTATTACAGTTCTGGCAATATTATTTTCTGCTATGCCAATCAGCCTGACTGCAGGAATTAAGAAAGGAAGGAAATGGTCGCTTCCCTAAGAAAGGAGGGCTTTTGAGTATTTTGTGGTGTCTGCTACTTCGGTACTACCATGGTCACAAGTGTTTGGAGACGTGTAAGCTTTATAAAAACCAGAAGCTACAAATGTGCACTTGCAAAGTCCCTTTCATCTCTGCTAGTTAACTCATTCCCAAGAGAAGGCAAAACTCTTTTCTTCCAAGGAGTCAAATATTGTTTTCATTCATTCCGTAGACATTTCAAAGAGAGCAAGAGTTGCATCTATATGTTCAGGGCTGCACATGATTTATGGTTAAAGTACCCCTGTATTTATTGTATTTTGTTTGTCTTTCTTACATGCAAGTATGACAGAGAAGCTCTGTCAAATAATTGACAAATTTATCCGTTATCAGTGGTGTATGAAATGGTATAACATATAGTTGATTATCTTTCTACTTTCTCTCCTTATAACTAGATTTTAGTGCAATTTGTAAAAATAAAAAGTAAATTAAAAAAAAAGAAACAAATTTTAAAAATCACTGTTAAAGCAGATATCCTTTCTAAACTAGTGAAAAAGGATGAAAAATACTTGATTTGCAACTTAAGAATGCAGAGATCTAAAGCAGTCTGATTTGTTCTTTGAAAACGGATATGAGAGTTAACTCAGAAACACAATATTAATAGATTTGTATGAGTGCACATAAGGCCAATATATTCAATGCTGTAATTTTTTCATGGTTTCATAAATAGTGCTATCACCAACATTTCAAAGAAATCTGAAAAAAAACCACAGCTCATATGTGGTGGCATAAATTTAGTGTATTTTATAGAACACTGTTACTCCAGATATAGCCTACGGGTTGTGACTTTTCATAAAACCTAATGAATTTCTAGATTTGTCAGCTGTTTCAACACAGATGCACTTTGCTGATCTAATGGAAACATTTTGAGCCCAGATCCAAAATATCAGTAGCTTTTAGTATCGCAAATTAGTTTGTCTATTGGGTAAATGGGGATGTGGTTCTTGATAAAAAGCAGCAAGTAATTTTGTACCTGTGTTTCATGATAACTGCCTCTCAACATCTTATGCTGAGGTTTTTTCTCTGTCTTTTCTTTTTTTTCTCTTTTTTTTTTTTTTCCCCCCCCAGAGTTTTAAGTTGAATGTAGATAGCCACTGTGCTTTAAAAGAAGCAGTGGTAGAAGAAGGACATCAACTTCTTGAGCTTATTGTATCTCACAAATCAGGTAAATCCTTCTGAAATATTGCAAGTCTTTATGTCTCCAGACTATTAAAGAATGAAGAAGCATTGCTGTAAATTACTGCATATATTCACTTCCTTATGTATTATTAATATTTACATTATCAGATTGACCTTCAAGATTTATAAATGTTTCATATACTGCATACAATGCAGTGATACTTATAAAATGAAATACTGCCTGCAAATAGTCTGTTCATTTTATTTTGGGCTTGCTGCTCAGCTGAGTTTCAATTGAAATCACATCACTGAAAACTTCACAGTGACACATTCTTTGATGTAGGTGCTATGGAAATAACTTTAAGATAATGAATTATGATTTCAAATATATATATTTTTACACACTCTGCATGAGTAATTTCATTGTAAAGCTTTATTTTGCCACTTAAACTAATTCTTACCTTGATTTTTAATATATTTATGGGGAATATATTAAAATTAAAAATACCTTTTTTCCTTTGGTTAGGCTTGCCTTGTTCTGCAGAGGCCTTAAATCAAGAGGAGGGAGAGAGAAATACTGATTTCCCTTTCTCTATCCCCACCACCACCTATATTTTTAGATGTTTGCGTGACTTGTGTGATAATAGGGTTTTAATCAGCATACACTTCTACAGAATGCCATCTTAATTTTGGCCTACTTAGCATGCTTTTCATCCAGGTTGAAGTTATCCTTTGGTCTACTGTTTTCTGGTCATGTTATACATTGTGCTTCTATTGTTTCACAGCATCAGACAGATCTCTGTAGTGTGAAAGCTATAGGAAATGAGTGACTTCTCTGTATAGTTCCAAAAATGTATACAAGCCATAACAGCAAAGGGTAGTACATGTCATCATATACTTAGAAAATGGTAATTTGTAACCTACAGAAGAAAAATGTATTTGGAAGATTATGAAATGTTTTGAGATAAAGATTAGATATTAGGGGATGAGATTACCATAGTGTTCCGTACTGCATGGAAATCAGTTTGTGGGGGATTTTCCTTTTCTTGAAATTGTCAGCTGAAAGGTAATCAAAATTTAACATGATGGCTAAAAGAATTGTTTTGACCCTATAGCATTGTTTTTCAGTATGACCAGTAGTAATGCTTGGATTTGTTGCTGAGAATATACATTAAAATACTCTTTGCATTTATTCTTTTAAATATCCTTCTAATTCTTTGCATAAAGAATAATATTTAAAGATGAAGTTGAGGTTACAGCTTTTACTTTTCCCCCCCTTCATTTTGGAGAAGGACTGAAGGACATGCTGCAGATGATTGCAAGTCAATGGAAGGAACTACAGAGGCAAATCAAACGGCAACACAGCTGGATTCTTAGGGCTCTGGATATCATCAAAGCAGAGATACTGGCTACTGATGTGTCTGCAGAGAATGAGGAAGGGACTGGAAGCCCTAAGGTAAGTGGCTTGAAGTTTGCCTTATTTCCTCTTATTTCCGTCTTCTTTTGAACTAGGCACCACTGAAGTTTTCTTTCCACCCTAAGGCTTTTCATTTCTACTGGGTAAACTTTTTTTTTTTTTTATAAACAAAATGAAATGCCTTCCTCTGAAACAATAAAAAAAAAAAATCTTAGAACTTCCAAGTTTTCCAGGAAGATATGTCTCATTGTGTGTAGAGGGGCATGAGGGGGAACATAAAGCATTTAGTAAACAAAACATAAAGCATCTTTAACATGAATAATCAGAATGGTTTTAAATTGTTTTGTTGCAACTATAAATCACTATAATCAGTGCAATCACTCAGCTCTGACATCCATTAGCCGCTTGGTTACAGCAAATTAACAAAGAAGAGAGAAAGTGATTCATTATCTCATTCCTGTTAATGACTATCAGATGCATTGCTTAATTAGGGGATGGCCACTGTAGTGGGAAGAAGGTCATATGCCTTGTCACAAATCTTCTTGCTCTGGGTTTAAGTCCTCTGTCATAGTGCATGTATTGAATATATGTACTTTAAGAATAAGGTATTGACACCTATCATTATTTTGTGGATATTAAAGAGGGCTATAGGACTTACCAGTTGCCCAATTTAGCATTTGTAAGAGCATTTTAAGTACAAGACATGCTTATTCAAATGGGTGCAAGCAGTGTAGGGACATTACACCCAGTAGAAACTTCTGGCATAGGGTCTGTGACCTTTCATTCATTACCAGTGTAGTGAGCAAAGGTGGTTGGGGGAGGGTGCATTGGAAAGTTGTTGATTTTTCCACTGCATTCTAAGCAAAGAATATGCAGCAGAGCAATGCAATAACTCTTAATACCTTGGCATGAAGCCGGCTGAAATTTATAGAAAAAAATCAAGATTCCTGTTTCTTGAAATGAAAGAGATGGTTGTGTTGCATAGATTATCAAATTGTGATGCCAGACAGTCCTTTGCATTGATATTCAGTGCCTCCTAGAGAGTAGTTTGTAGAGTGACTCTTGGCTAGGATTACATTAAATGTTCTGGTGTTTTCTTACCATAATTCTAGATAGTAAGAATGTTCTTAGAGATGGTGGAGGAAGAGCCAAGGAAAACAATGAAACAAAAATACAGGAAAAGACCTGTATGAAGGAGACACAATTTGAACTGATATCACTCATCACTTGTGTGGTGAAAAATGCTCCTGTGCCACATAACTCTCACTTTAGGAAGTAGGCAGTGGAGCAACACTTGAGTTTCATAGTTAGGTCTGTTAAAGGAAACAGACTAGCACAAAGTTAAGGTTTTACCCTGCCAGTAATATGACCCTGTATCGCTGAACATCTTGACTCATCCATAGCCAAAATAACTTCTTAATCAAAATTATCACATAAAAAGTGCTTGATTTTGCTATGAAAATTATGGACTCCCTAGCTTGGAATAATTATATTCAAATATTTACTTGAAAAGGGAGAAATGGAGGTATGGTTTATATTGTAGTAAATTTTTCATATAGATAGGTGGTAGCTCCTTGCCCTGTGCTTTTTATCATAGAGATAGGAAGCTGAAGCAATGCTTTTTTTTGTGTGTGTGTGTGTGTGTCTACAGTTAAATAAAAACACAAGTAGACAAAAAAAAAATGGCAAAACAAAGGATTTTCACATTATTTCATTAATTAAATCACACTTATGATTCTTGTAAGTATGCAGTCAAATACCATCTACTTCTTCATTCTGAAAGATTAACTAAAATTAAAATATGATTGGTAATATAACTGTACATTTCAGTTTGCATTTATTTCAAAAGCCAAAAAGGAACCTGAGAGGTATAATAGAAAATCTAAAGATTGTATCTAGAGGGTATTTTTCTTTTTGCCTTGTTTGAGAAACTACAAGAACAGCAATGGTGTTAGAAATCTGTAAAGAAATAGGATAAGGAGGTATTTCAAAGACCCTAGGAAACTTTTCCCGCAGGACTTTTTAAACATGTTTTCATAGTGCTGTGGCATCTTTTATGCAAACAATGGAGAGTGGAAAGAAGAGAGGGACATTCTGCAGTCTAGAAATATATTGTCAGCATTTGTAGTCAAGAATTCAGATTTTGTTTATGAACTTTTTCATTTTATGGTATGAAAATTTCATAGTGGTATATAACGATAGCTATAAAAGACTTAAAGAATTTTAAATATTTCTGGTACCTAAGATCTTCCTATGTATTGCATTCTCTGTACAATCTTAGAAAAACAATGAGATCTCTTAAGCATTTGCTAAAACTATTATTTGTTTATTTTTATAAATAAACAAATAATGACTGTGTTCGGTTTAAATTGGAGGATATATGGGTTTGGCTTCCTGTCCCATTGAGAAGTACCTTTAAAAATAAATCTCAGAACTGGCACGATACATTCCAACAAGCACTGATCTAACATTATGAATATAAACATGACATACAATACATCTGGCTTTCTTGCAGAATCTTAAGACACTTAGCTAACAGTAGGGGTTTTCACCCGATAGAAAGTAATATTCTAAAATATCTGGAAAATAGGAGGAATGTTTGCATATGTGTGTATCCTGTGGGTTTTTTTCACCTTCTGGAGATGTTTGAGATGACTTGTTTTGTAGCTGATTTTTTTTTTCCATTGGGCCACTTCTTCTCCATCAGAAAAGGCCTACCGGAACACTGTTACTTTCCATAAATGGTAACAAGTGGTACTGGAAAATAACATGATATACTTTCTTACCTAGTGGCTGTGAGTGTTACTGCCTGACTACTACCCTGATCTATTTAACTTATAATTTCATGGAAAAGTTCATTGCTTTCTGAAGAGTTTCTAACTTAATCATGTAGCTAATGTCCTTGAAAACTATACAACATTTATTAGGATTTGCCCATAGTAGGTATTCTCCTTTGTTCAAAAATGTATGGAATAGTATACTTTGGGTCAGTTTTAAGTTGTACTCCCAGCATGCACTGGGACAGTTAGTTCATGACTTTAATTTTTTGATCTGGATATTTTTGTTCTGCAAGTAAATGTTATTTTGGTTTTCCTTTTTGTTTAACAGTTCAGAGCATAACATCAGAACCTAAAGGCTGGTAGGTTAAAAGAATAATGGTGTCCTCTAGAAATCTATATGGAGTCTGTACTTCTGGACGTGTTACCTTCCAGAATATTTCTGTATTACTGAAAAACATTTCTACTTTTCCATTCCAGTTTCAGAAAAAAATAAGCATGAAACTTGTTAAAGCATTGGGCCTAATGCTTAGAAAACTTGACTTAGTTGTCTCAGGTGAAAAGTAGTCTTGGGAAGACTGTCTTAACTCTGTAATGGACTTGTCTGTCAGTGGGTTAATGATAGAAGCACTAAGGATCTGAAGAATGTTAGAAGAGGTAAAAATCCCAGAAATAGTAGATGGCTTAGGATAACAGAGTTTGAAGTGGTTAAACAAAGCTTTGTATAAAGGGAAAAAGCAAGCCAGGGTAATTTCCTCTTGACATGTAATTAAGGATCCCATGCTCTCAAGATCATCTCCCACTCAGTTGCACATAATTTTACAGTTTTTACAGCCATCCTAAACAAACAGTCTTCAGTACACAGAAAATTGGTTTTTATGAAAAAATTGATAATGTGGTGAAGCTATTTAATATTTACCACAGTCTGGGGTTCTGAGAATGCTCTTTAATGGTTTTATAGTGACACTGGTCTCAGACCTGGCAGGTGGACTAAACACTGATGCCCAGCATTTATATTTCCACAGTAACATCCTGCTCAGTGTTTTAATATAAGGATAAATATGGGAAATGGACAAGACCGAGCAAAGTTTAGAGAATGTTAACAGTCCTTTATTACTTCAGACCTGTAACTTGTCCTGGCCATCCAATGATGATGCTATGACTACAACATTTAGATTAATACTATGATACAAAAAGCACATACAGGTGAAGTGTTTTGGTTTCTTTGTAATCGGTGCAGAAAAATACCATATTTGTGAGCAGATATTTTGCCTTTTCTTAATGTCTTTTATCATCTCTGTATTTCTAATCTGCAGGCATCAGTATGATGCATTTACTGCAATATTAAAGCCAACACACCAGTATTTTTTCTGATGTCTTCCATTATTTAAAACCTGGAAAAGTCTGTTATTGGGGAAGTCTTAAATATTGTCAACAGATAACAGAGAGCATGATTTCAGAATCTAGTGTTTTCACTTACATAAGCACTTTGGAAACTGGGTATCTAGTCTCCAATATACTCAATTAGAATGTTGCATATACTGTTGTTGTGGTCAATGCTATGAAACTGTCAAATGGCACATGTAACTGGCCTTCATTCTCTTCTCCCCGAGTTAGTTGCTTTTAGTGAAAGGGCAGGAATAGCATATGCTATAGGGATCATTTTCCTTGGGTTGCTGGAGTTTAAGCCACAGGGGACTTTTAAAACTTCACACCTCTAATTGGATTTATGTAGTTAACTTACAGTTTCTCTTTCTCTGTCTTTCACATGCAGAAACTCAGGGTGAGATGCATGCATTCAATCCTGTGTCTCATGTTCTTAATACTGTGGAATAAAATATCAAGTAAATAAATCATCACTTTGTCAGTAACAAGTTGAAAGACAATGAAATGGAAATCAGACTTCCATCTCTGACATTGTACAGACAAATGGAAAGGGAATTTCATCTGGTGATACACATACCATCCTGGTCTACAGTTATCTCATGGTTTAATCAAGTCTTTTCTTGGAAGAGAAGTGTACAAGGGAAGTTGGTATTTGTGCTTTAGCAGAAGTAATTTTTTTTCTTTGTGTCCATAGTGAGCCATCTAGATTCCCATCCAGACATGAGTTTTATGCCATGAATGCAACACCTCATAGATCAGACATTAAACTGAAGTTCCAACCATGCTTATCCAAGCTTCCAGTATCAGTAATTATTGTCTGCCACCTTGATGCTTTGCAGTTTCAGCTGAATGTGTTAGTCTCTTCTGTTCAGAATAACTCAATAGTCTTGGGCATAGTTAAATAGTTACAACGTCTCACTGTAGATAGAATACTTTACAATGCTTTAGTATTTCTGTGCCAAAAAGTATTAGAGCAAATCAGTAGCTTACCATTCACTACTTGAAAAGATGGTAATAGGGGAAATGATTTCCTGTAATTAGAACAGAAGTTTCTGCTGTGTTGCCATTGAGGCATAGTCTTAAATTCTTGAATATTTACAATGCTGTCTGTACATAAATAGTATAAACTGTTCAGTTTAACAGCTGAACAGTTTAAAATCGTTCATGTGACATTTCAATTCTTAATCTTCTGGAACGTTGGAAATCTAGACTAGAGATACTGTGATCTCACTCTTTAGTACAAGTGATGCCATTAATTCTGCCCTGCTAGGAAAAAGTGCATCTGCAGTTATTGTATTGCTTGGATGCAGGACTTTTAGTATGTGAGATTACTGTGTTCTTGATCTGTCAGTATCTTTGGTGGGGGTTTAAACCATGGATGAGTTGGTCAAATGGATAGAATGGGTAGTGGTATTTACAGAATCCTTCTGTAAATCAATAGACCAAATTTTGGTTTTGTGAGGAATGAACCTGGTGCATGTGAAACACAACTGAGTTGTTTATATAGTAGTTGTTAACCAAATACAGGATTGAAAACATCCATTAAGAAATTCCAAGCTAGTCAAAGCAGGCTATGTTGGTGTATGATTGGAAAGAACCTAAAAAGGAAACAAAGAAATATTTGTGGTTTTTAAGGCAGATACATGCTTCAAGTTCCCCAGTTAGCTAGTTTTTAATACCTTTCTTTATAAGGTATGTTTTTTCTAATCTTACAGACACCACCTAGAATGTGCACAGACCTAGCAGTCATTGTAACAAAAAGCATCTTCAGGAAGGATTTGAAACCATAATTTTACACACCATTTTAGAGTGGATGAATAAAAGGAAAAAGAAAAGTATTTTAGAGTAAGTGTAGTAGCAGAACCTAGCACTGATAAAAGGATGGCCAGAATATGGAAAATTGAATGGGACTGGATTATAATTTGTCTTACCTGTAGAACCAAGAAATACAGATAAATGAGATCTACTGAAGGATATCAAAGATGTGATCATGACAACTGGGCAGAAAACCTTTGTTGAAAGTACTGTATCAGACTCTGAGAATTAGCTGGAAAATTTTACGTGAGAATTTTGGTATAGATAGAAAGAAAACATTTTTAGTGCCTTTCAGTACCTCTCTGGTACTGGGTTTTTTACTGACAAATCCTCTGCCTTGCCAAGGAAGTGTCTGTCTTTACCTTTTTTTTTAATCTTTTTAAAGTAGCCTTGTAATCTTCTATGTACAGAGTGTTGCCTTTTAAGTTTCTAAGTGAATGCAATCTTAAAATTGATACATTGCATATAGAATACTATTCATAGAATACCTCCTCTACATCATAAAACTGCTAAAAATTCTTCTGTCTTGTATTTTGTGTCTATCCTAGCATAAAGGAATTATGTAGTTGAACAAGTTCTTACTTAGTTAAAATGCTTTAGTGGAGCAAGGAATTTTGGGATGAAAGACTGTAAGTTTCCAAGCTCATAAAAATTTAATTTTAGGGTCCTTAGACCACAGCCTTTTTCACAAACACAGACACAAGCAAACTGAATGTTAAAACTTTCCTTTGGACAGCTCTTTTGCAAGGGCTTTCTCCCCACCACACCCTGAGAGAGTCAGGTGTCAGAACTATTGTTCCTTTTTGTGAGGAAGAATGTTCATAAGGATTTGCACAACTGAGATCTTCCAGGAAATGCTGTAAATCAAATCATGTCCTTCATATCCTCATCTTCTTGTGCCTTGCTGAGCCTGTTGTGGACTGTGCTGGTGGTGGGCTGCTTCAAAGGGAAAGAGGCTGTGTGGATCTTCCCCACTGCCTTCCTTCCCACTGGCTGGAAATCCACAGCCTGCACTATTGAGGCCACCTGGGATGAATCTAAACCATTGTTATGGGAGTAATATGTTGTGATAACAATTTAGGTTTTAAATGTCTAAGGTGCAGGATTACAGCAATGTGTTTGTAAATGGATTAGTAACATGTTGCCATTGCTTTTGGAAGTGGTTTTCAGTTGATAGAAGAACTTAAATGATACATATCTGGGAGAGCTGTATTTTGAGAATGTTTTTTTCCATTAAATAGTTGATTTTTAATTTCCTGAATGATTGTAATGAAAAACATCAGAAATGCCAAAGAAAGATTTAGGGCTGTCATCTTCCACTGCTATTTCCCGGAAGCTGTTTCTCCTGAGTTGTTAATCGTGTGTCTTTTAGTGGGCAAGAGGAACAACTCTGTGTTTAACTCAGAGTCCCCTTTCACGGAGAAAAGAATGAAGCTAAGCAGTCAGGGTTTGGACTGCAATAAGAGAAAACAACTGAATATGAGCTCTGTCCTAAAATTCTCCTTTCATGTTACATAAGCCCTGTTAAAACTTCTTTATAACAGAGGTTAACTAAATATTTTGCTAGTTTTTAATGGAATTGTGTCCCTGAAGTCTTAGCTGAACAAACCCAGGTCCCATTTTATCTCACAGCAATTGTTTTCTTGTATATGCCATCAACCTCCTTTCATATTTGCTGCATATTCTGTATGATGGTATTGTTTTCATGGTATCTAAAATAATTTCAATAATCTTTAACAAGCCAGTGTCTAAAACAGTAACAGAGCTCCTAATTTTTTTCCACTGGATCTAAAAGTAACCTTATATCTTGTTTATTAAGCTCACTAGCAAATAGAAAATGTAGAGAGCCACTCTTTAAAAAAGTCCTACTTTTGCAGCTAAATTGTATCTAATATTAAGCACACTATTCAATCATAAAAGGCAACCTATGATTTAAACCAACATATTCTAATATTTACTGCAGAAATATCAAAAGGCATATTCTAATTGAAGATGTGAACAAGAACTCCAAGGTACCTGTGGTATTTATATTATGCTTCTATAATTTTTACACCTTGGTGATTCCATATACTGTGTGTTGATTACTTTTGGCAACTGCAGGCTCTTTAACAGCTATCGCTGTTAATAGAAACAGTTATGCTTAAACAGCAAAGAAATTATGATTTTTTGACTTTAAGAATAAGGAAGGCTACTTTCTATTACAACATAGATCAAGTTCAGTTTGAAAGATATTTTAAATCTAAATCACTCCACTGAGAACAAGTGCAGACTGAGAACTTGATGAGAACAGATATTTAAACTGACATACACCCAAGGGACAAATTTTATCATAATGCTGTTTGAATCTTTGAACACTATTATCTGAAACTCTGAGAGTATTTTAGGCTGTTGTAACTTCACATGCATAACTGGACCAACTCTCACAAGTTTTATTGAAGAAAAATCCCACTAGGGTTTGGTCTGTATTTGAAAATATAAAAACGGGAGTGTATTTGTGCGTGTATTCATATCAACACATTTATCTTAAGTGACTTACACTAAGTATTAACCTCTCAAATGCCTTGATTTTCTATTTTGCCAGTATCTGTCCATTCTGCTTTCTCTATACACTCATACTGGTGCATTTTTGTTCTGTTATTTTTAATAGAATGTATTTTCTGCAGTGAATATTGGTGGAAGGCTTCTCTTATTCGTGTCTGCCTACTGTTTCATCTGCTTCTCAGATTTTTAGAGAAATCCACATTCTTTGTAAGTTTTTGTAACACGCGCACAGAAATACACAGACTCATTTTAGTGAAGACTGGACATCTCCCACTCTAAACCAGAAATTTCTAGAATAGCCTGTCTGAGATATTGTCTCCTTTTCTGTGTGGGCTCAGAATCCTATGTGCCCACTGAAGGCCACGTTTCTACAGCCACAGGCGAAACAGAGCTTTTAAATATCTTTAATTTTTGAGTTTGAATTCAAAAGTTGATGGAATACACTAAAATAAATTAATAAATAAGCAGATGAAAAGAAGGAATCCTAGCTGACTGAAAATGTCTTGGTGTATCAAGTTTGCGGTTGGCTTTATAGGCAGTGATCACTAATGAAGCAAATTATTTGAAATTCAGAGCTTTTCAGTTTACTTTCCTTCCTCATTTCTTATTCCTGCTCCCTCGCCCTCCATGCCATCTGTTGCTCTTCAGAATAGTTTAGAATTTCACCAGGATCAAAAGTGAAACAAAACACAGTAGCATGTGCAGAGAGGGTTTGCTGCCAGGACAGACCCAGATGGAAGTGCAGTAGGACTGAAAGATAATGATCTATAGATATCATAGCCTATTTGCAGACAAAATTGGTTCTGGTCAGCTCAAATAATAAAGTTTGAATATATGTTCTCCCCATGTTTACCAGTCAGCACAATGATAAATATCTTGGGTTGTTCAGATAAAAACTAGAGATTGGGTTTACAGGGTTTTCTTCTACCTTCTCCACTAGTCTGTTTAGCTTTTTCTAGCTCTGGTAGCAGCAATGCAGTTTTACCTCATGCTTCACATCCTGATTACCTCTGGTAGTGCAGGCTTCAGTGAAGTAAACTCGGCTTCCCTCCAGTAGTGAGATGGCTTTTTTATTCTCCCCCCCCTCACCCCCCCTTTTTTTTTTTCTTCTGACTTTTACCATGTTTTGTGCTCAAAATAAAGAATGTTTAAAAAGTTAGTTATTCCCTTTTTGATATAGTCTCCTAAAAAATCTGTACTTTAAAAATGACAGCTTAATATGGATGCTATTGTCAATTGTCGTTACTAAAGATTGTTGCTTCTGTTAATAGCATTCTATCTCTGTCATTTTATTAAAATTGTATTACTGCTCTGAAAACAAAAATTTCTGCTGTGTTCAATTGAAGAGTGACTGACATGGCACTCCTCTGATCTTTAAAAAGAAATATTACTTTCATTGTATTTGTGCATTAAATTAAGTGTTCATATCTACAGAATAAACTAACATCTTATAAATATTACTGTATTTAATCCAGTATTTGAGTTTTTGCTGTTATGGTTGATGTCTAAGAGTGATTAAATGTGTAATAGAGAACAAAAGAAACATTGATGTGAACAAAGATACTATTAGATAAAGGTAAATTTTATCTTCTGTATGTTTTTATTCTTTTTAAAGTATTTTAATTACTTTTATATTCAGTGTGATTGGATGGCATTTCCTTTTTTTCAATTCAGTTCCTATTTAAGTCTTTCAGAACAGCATCTTCTAGCAACAATTTAATCTATAGAATCTTTCAGTTCTAGTCTCAGCTATATGCTTAAAGCAGCTATTCTTCACTGCGGTGGTCACAAAAGGGAAATCAAGTAAAACAATGTTTGAAGACATCCTCCATTTTAAATCTGACTTGTTCTTAAATGTCTTGTGGCGTAGTACACTTGACTACACTTAAACTTTAGATTCAGAGTGATGTTACCAATTTTCCTATTTCTTTAAGCTAATCTATTAGAAGGCAAGGGAATACGATGCTGAGCATTGTGTGACCTGACTTCTTTATGGGTATCTACATTATGAAAAACAAACAACCTTTTCTGTAGAGCACTTGGTGAAACTTAGACATATGTATTAAAAGACTGCAAGATGCTTATGGTAAAAGCACATGCAAGTTTGTATGGCAGGTCTCGTAACTTGTGGATAGTTCTTTTTTTTCTCAAGATTTTTAATTAAGCCTCTCCTATAATATCTCAGCTGCTCCTGATTTATTGATAATTATACTTACCCAGGATAGTGTAACTAATGTGGGAGATACAATGGGGACTGCATAACATTTAGAAATTTAGACTTGTTCCTTAAACACCTGGAAGTAACTGCAGAAAAATACGTGTGGTAGTGCTGTACTTAACCACATCCCATGGGCAGCTGTAGAGCATTAATGACAGTTAACCTAAGATGGCTTTAAATGTAAAATGGGATTTCTGACCAGGAGACAGGTGGTATGCCATATTCTTTTATAATCGCCCCATAGCATACTTTATGAACCGTCATCAGGCTGGAGAGAAAGAATAGCTCATCTAGGCATGTACACTGCATTTCTTCATCCTCTTTTTCCTCTTTTTCCTCTTTGCAATCATGTTACAGAAAGGAGACAGGCATTTAGCACAGAATGCCTTCATCCTTGAGGTTACGAAGCCTAAGAACATCACAAATATGCTTGATGCTGACAGGTGACATAATCCCTTACAAAACAGAAAAATGGTGAGAAAGGGGAGAGAAAATTGCAAAGGGAAAAGTTCAGATCTGCTCAAGAGTTCAGCACCATGTGTTCTGAAATACTATGACTTAAAGCTATGATATGCAATAGAAGTCTAGAATGAAGCATTTATGATTGCTTCATTTGAGGACCATCATTTCAATTCAGAGAAGGGAGGCAGGAAGGAGGTGACTGAGGTTAGTTTGTCTTTTCTGTCCTTGCTGTTGGTTTGGGAAATTTTTGTGAAGATTGTGAGACTTGTTAAGTACAAATATTAACTTGCACAGACTGCTCTTCCTGTCCTAGATTTGAGGTGCCAGAGTTTAGAGCACTGTATAATAACCCTAGTACTACTGGAAAAGTAAAATATAAAGAGTGCAAGCAGATAGGATCGGGTTTTATTTTACAAACTTAAGTGTAGCAAGATGAAACAGCCCTGAGGCAAGGAATATGTGTCCAGATATTTTTTTTCTAAATATGATGATTAATGGGTTAGTTTGCAAATCTGTTATTTTTTTGGTTATTAACTAGTGAGCAACAATGAGGTTTAAAAGTTATTTTCATAGGTTTGCAATCTAATAAAAGATTTAAAAAAAATGTCATTCATCTGTTTGACAGGCAATGTTTTTAGGAAATAAATAGAATATATTTATGTTTTTGCTAGTTCATTCATTTGGACCTTGTTTCTTATTCTTTAGTATAGATATTGTATGTAGCATCAATATTTATCTCAGTGGACTTATTCCTGACTTTTGTTTGTAGAGTATCAGCTAATTAAAATAAATCTAAAACAGACCATGAAAAATGTTGATTTCCAATTCAGTGAATCCTAGCAATTTTATAAGTTTGGTTTTAATTCTTGAAAAACATATTAAAATTAACTTTTCTCCCATTTACGTAATGCATATAACTAAACTTCCTTCCTACTGTGAGACAGTTTCATTTATTGTTATTTGTAAACAGCTTAGTAAAGATGCATAGTGGATTGGTCTAGAAACTCCTTGAACAGTTTCTTCTGAAATAACACTACATACGTTAAGCTCAATTACACATCCAAACAGCCACAGCACACTTTTGGTAATTTATTCATTGATTTAACATAGTACCCAGAAGAGTCATGCCTGCTGTCAATTTTGTAATATATTATGTTTTAAATATACTCATGCTCACCCATGCACGCCATTAAGGTGTGCATAAACCTGTGTTTTTCTCTCTTGACAGCTATAAATGTTTGTTATTATTACACAAAACATATGTTCATGTTGTTTTTGTCTAAATTATTCTATCTGGGGCTATAAAGTTTTAATGTTATTAGTTGCCCTTAGAATTTTAATGTTTCACTGCTGTAACCTTCTTAGGATCTCTCTGCAATTAAATGGAAACTATTTCACTACAGCCTGGAAAAACAATATATTTCATAAAAATAATAAAAAAGTCCTTCTTGTTCCATTTTCTTCCAGTGTAGTAAGCTGTGTGTACTTGATAACGTTCTATATACAGCAATCCTACCTGTGGTATTTTCAGAACTGAAAAGAATATTATATTTTCCTACAGTCTTCTCATTAAGAAAAAGATCTAGCTTAACCTCTTTAAGACAGAAGGCATGTCATAAGCAGTTTGCTTTGAAGGCCTTCTCCCTGCTGTTCTCCATTGGTCCCTTACTCAGTAAAGTAGCTCAAACCTCAATCAATGTAACAGAGAGATATACTATGAAAAAAGCTGGGGGGTTGCGAGATAGCATGATATTAGTATAGAAAAATAATTTTAAGAAACGTCTCCTATGTTATCTTCTAAATAGCATCAGTGTTTGCAATAGGAAAACGTATTACTTCCCCCCTTTCAGTGTTCAAGGCCTTTTTCTAAGGAAAGAGAACAGATGGGATTTCATCCAGGACAGTAAAAGATATTTACTGCTTTTAAATGAGCAAAGAACTCATTTAGGACATTCTTTTCTGTATACTGGATTAAGGCATTATATGGACCTTTTTTTTATGTATTTTGTGCCAAAATACTCTCTCATAGGCAAAGTATCATATAATAGTGCCATGAAGATTTTAAATATCTGACTTTTATTATCTTATTTCTAAGTGTAGCACGCTGGCATTTTTACTAGATTCATCAGGTTTTGTTCCACAATGTGACTACAGCTGCCTTCATGCATACAGGAGCAAGAGGGAACAACAGTGATCAGAACATTCAAAATAAACTGATTAGAATATGCTTGCTTTCCCAAATTGATTAGGAAAGAATTATTTTAGAAAAAATAGTTATTTCTAACTGAGTATGTGCAAAGTGCTTGAGATACTTCAACCAGAGCATTTGAATTGGAAGGTGCTTCATGAATCTTATATTAAAAAATTTAAATCAAAATAACCTGCCTGATGTCTATAAGAAAGATATGAGGAAGATGACATAGGTAATGGCATTAGTAGCTACTAATGCTTGGCATGTTTGAAGCCCTGCATATGTAAACTTCAGAATGCCTGTTGAAAAAAAGGTATTTTTTACATTTTACGAAGAAAGAAACTGAGGCGGAGGGATGAAGAGCCTTCCCCACAGTTACAGGAAGAGTCATCAGCCAACTGGAATTAGAATTCAGTTTTGTCTTCCAGCCTCTTGTTGAGCTCTCTGAACCAGTAATTCTTACACTTCTACAGTAACAAAGATCTGTTAATATTTAATGCTTCCAGGACTCTGCCAAATGGATTTCTTTCTTTATGAAAAAGAGTTGTCGACCCAAATATAATTTGTTTCCCCAGTGTTCCTTGCTCTTTATTTGTTGTTTCATTCATTTTTTTACTGTCATTTCCTTTATGTTCATGAATCTTTCTGTCTTTTTTTAAATTATTTTTCCTTTTTTCCTCCTTTTGTCCACATACTGTTAGAGGATTGTGTCTTTTCATCCCCAACAATATTTCTTTTTTGTTCCTCATTCTCTCTAGGTATCTCAAACCTGCCCTAGGAACTGTTGTGTTACGGGGCCACACTTGCTGCTCACGGTGTTTCCTAGCACCCTAATTTTCAAGATTTTAATTATATATCTGAAGCTTTGCCAGTTACATGGTGAACTTCTGCGTTGGAAAGAATAAGATCACAGCCTTCTATCCACAGAACTGAAAAACATATAATAGAAAAAAATATGTACCATTTGTTGAAGAATAGAGATAACAGAGAAAAAGCAGTGTGTCAAGGTACTTGGTTAAACAATAATCTTTTACAGAGCACTCATTACTGCTAAATAATTGACTGTGTTGGGAGAAAGGTTTCTATGTGAAGAGAGGTTCAAGAAGGTCAGTTATCTAGTGGTAATGACCGTAGCGGTCATTAAAGGGTATTAATGCTATTAAGAACAGAACTTTAACTTTTTATTGAAGTTTTTATTTAAATTATATTAACTTTGATTCAACTTTTAATTGAGGTGCAACCATCCAAATTCTATAGTCAGGAACCAAGAAGTAATGAACATAAAATTACATGTTCTCCTGATAGGCTGATGGGTCTTTAATATATTATAATTTCAGGAGTCTCCACAGAGCAGTTATTAGTATAAAACTATTCAGAGGTATTCTATTAGAATTAGGGTTGGGTGACTGATTCAGGAACAAATCCTGGCTTGACCTGTAGCAAATATAGACAGTGTATTTTTTCTGAGCCAAAAAAGAACTTGCTTTCATAAATGGAGTTGCATGTGATCTCAAAACACTTACTAAGTTAAAGCAAAAATCCTTTGATGTCTCAAATTATCTGTCTTATAAACCTGATGTATGGTGACAGCAGTACTGAATTTATTCTGAATTTATAGTTCCATACTAAGTTCAGTACTTCTATAGAGATTGTCATGCTGAAAGTAAGTAGGGACGGTATCACTGTTGTTCACCCAGGCCCTGCAAGAACCAGAGTCAGGGTATGGGTGGGGCTCCCAGGAACATGGAACACAGGCTACTAGCTGGAAGGACTGACAGTACATCAGTAGCCCTCCTGCTCCATCCTTCTGTCTTGCCTTTTTCTGTAGGACATTTCAGGAATAGGCTGCTGAGTAAGTCTAAATTGCTGAAGGGCTAGAGAACAGGCATGAGACTGTAAAATGAACTGTCAGGGGGCCAGAGGAATATCACATGTCATGCCACCTTCTAGTCTTCTCGCAACAGAATTTCTTGTCCTTGCCATTCTAACCCGAGGACAGAGTAACATGCCTTAAAATAACAGCAGCAAAACTAACATCCTACAGAACAAAATGCTAAACACTGTTTCATTCACATGGAGGAATGATGAGCAAAAGAATGGCTGATCTATGATAGGAGTTAATCACATTTTCAAGTGCATGCCTGGGCAGGTGCTAAGAGACTTTGGTAAGACAGGACCAGCATAGCATACAGAGGATTGCAGGCTGAACAGAATCCTCTATACTGTCATGGCAACTTTTCAAGGTACAATTTGAGAGACAAAAGCTATATTGTGTTTATGAAAAAGCTATGACATTAAAAACAGACCTAGCAGTCTTATAAAGAAGCAAGGAGAAAAGAATCTCAGGGTGAGTTATCTATAATAAAGGAGAATATAGTACCCAAAATATTGTTTGCTGCTTTTCTATTAATGCATCAAATGAAAGCAATAGGGTTACTTAGTAGTTATTTATTGCATTATTATCTGACAGGTTTTTTTGCAGGGAGGAATACCCAGTTACTAATACTATTAGTGCCAAGTGACCTTACTACAGAAAAAATATTCTGGGTTTTGGGAATGTTCTGGGCGTTTCCAAAGCTTTCAGGATGATGTTTAATTCTCAGTTCTGTTGTTTATATATTTCTACAGTTGCATTGTATGGAGGGATGCATGGTTCTATGAAAGCATCTTCTGCTTCTGAAACCCTTTGAACATTTTTGTTTTCTCATAATTACAGACTTGGGGAATACTTTGCATTAAATTGGTCTGCTGCCATTTTCTTGCAAGGAAATTTGCTATATGAACTGATAATGGCTCTTTCCTGTGTAAAAAAAAAAAAAAAAAAGGTAAACTGCTTTACATTTTTGGTAGGAAGCCAGGTTTTTGTCATTTAGACATGTCACATCGTTATGAAAACATCATGCATCATAACACAATATAACAATGTGATTTGCTGAGATGCTGACTCCTCTTGAAAAATTGTAAAGTGGTGTGTGCATATTTCCATGCAAAGAACTACCTGAGTATTTTAGAGCATTTTCCTGGGGCTGCCTGGTGCAGTGGTCTAATGTAATAGCCTTATAACTGAGAGATCGGTTCTATTAAGTGACATGCAAGTCTTTGTAGTTCTACTTCATAAGTACGTGACATTTTGATAGAAAATAGAAAATTTCAACTCATAGAACAAAGTACTAAAAAACATTCCAGGGGGTCATTTAGTCCTCTGCCCTGCCCAGTGCACAAGAAGTTAAAAACTGCAGTTAAACCATTTTCTTAAAAACAGCATAGTAGTGGGTATTCTGTAACATCCAAACCAATTTATTCTAGTGGTTAGCAAACTTGAAAGCTTTTTCCTACTGTCTTGCTTAAATTTACCTCACAGCAGTTTATGCACAGTTGTTCTTGTCCTATCCTCAGAAGACACAAAGTACTGTTACTTTATTCTGTGTGCAAGCTTTAATGTATTTGAAGATCACCATCAATTTGCTCTTCTGTTTCACATTGTATGGGCTTGTTGTGTCAAATTGTAAACTGAGCGTAAAACTAATAATAAATGAAAGTCAAGATAAATTACTTCTGTGGTAAACACAAACAAACAAAAGAAGTGACATCCTCTTGTCCGTGCCCCTTGAGATTCAAACATTATCCCAGTATTCTGCAGCATGGCAGAAAGCCTTCACTGTATCAACAATCACAGGAGGAAACTTACATCTCCCCTTGTCCTTTGATGTCAGATCTGCACAGTTAACACCAGTTTCTCACAGTAAGACCAGTTCCGTAATCCCTTAGTCACACCAGAAGATGAGCC
>JAAGNO010003594.1:0-12313 GCA_033439905.1 Ceryle rudis | reverse complement strand
CAGATCTGCACAGTTAACACCAGTTTCTCACAGTAAGACCAGTTCCGTAATCCCTTAGTCACACCAGAAGATGAGCCCGGAGGCTGAGGCACTGCAAGAGTGTCTAAAATGACTAAATGTCATCTGTCACCCTTCCAGTCAGGAGTGTATTGTTGTTAACTTACCTGGTCTGACATTTAAACTAGATTAAACTAAAAATGTAAGAAGAAATATTCAAGAGAGATTAAATAGTTAAGATGTTTAGAGAGGGCATAAATGTAGTAATAAAATAAATTACGCACCTAATCTTTAAATTACATCAAAAGTCTTTCATTCATCCTAATTGCCACTTTTTTCCCATCAAAATGGAAGACAGGGCCTTGTGCATACTCTGCATCTCCCATTCAGATCTTCTTGAGGGTCTAGGCTGTTTTAATACTTTACTTTTCAGAAGGCCTATTTTATTCAGCTGGGAGGCTTTCTGGCCAACCTCGTTATTAGAACAACATTTGTTTCCCTTTGGTAACTATGTAGAAATATTCCTTGATTTTACTGGGAATGATCTCCTGCGCTTAACTTGCTAATAAACAACTGTTTACTCACGGAGATGTACACTTTCCCCCCTACTCCTTATGTAGCTACTTTAAATTCTCCTCAGTGTCTAATGTATGTTTTGCTGGACCTTGTATTCTATAGTGATATGCATAAAAAAATAATACAGGATAAGTCAGTTGTTCTTAGATTTTTGCTATCTCTTGACTAAGCCAAATGTCACTAGCAGTTAGCAGCTTTGGAGCGTTTGTTCTTCAACGTTTTCCCTTTAAAGGGTCCCTAATAGAAGACAAACAGATAAATAGCTGGGGAGGTGTAGCATTGGCCAGATAAAGGCAAAAATACTTCAGAATCAGACAAAGAAACTTTTAGCATGAGTAGAGTTTATCATGTTCTCAAAGGCTGCCAGAATTGGGATGTCTGTAGAAACATACCATGACAAATGTTTACTTTCACAATTGTCTGTTGGAAGTTTGTCGGCTGAGTAAAGAAGTTGTGGAGAAGAGAGGTGTCTGAGGCAGGCTGAATCTGAGGAAAAGTTGAAAAAGCAATGATAGAAAGATAATGAACTGAAGCAATACAAAATAAAATACTGGAATATGAAATACAGATTAGTATCTTTTCCTGTCCTGTCTAAGCAAGGGAGAGATCAGAGTTGAGCTTGCTGAGCTCAGAGCTGCTGTGGACTGCCTGTTATGAATGGGTATTCTTGTTTTTCAGTGGTGGTAATGACATCACCAAATGCTGTAGTTATGAATGATACTGAAGATGTATATGGAGAAGCTACACTTATGAAAAGACAGAATCTGTGAGCAGGCTAGGTAGACCTAAAACTTATTTCCTTTGCTTTTGGTGCAAACTGATGGTGAGTTCAGGGCTCCCCTGGGAAAAGCTGAGCTGTTCTCAGGAACTTTTCCCAGAGAAGTAGTGGAGACAGAGGCTGTACGTGAAGCCTGGAATGAGTATTACACCCATTCAGTGGTAGTACCAGGCACATATGGTGCATTTCTTGTTTCTGAAGGACTTCAGTCTCTTTAAAGTGTGCAATGCAAAATAAGACCAATTTTCATGCTATACAGTGTATTTGGAGAATTTTGTGCAAGATCGACTTGAGTAGATTTCCTTCCTTATAACAGTACTAATAATATTATCCCCAAAAGAATGGAGCAAAAACCTTTAAAAAATCATTGACTGTATGAATAAACATGAATCATCTTTTGACAACTCTCATATGAATTTCACCGTTAGGCTCACGTGCGCTATGTGAGCAACGTTTTGTCAGGAAAGTCAAATGACCACATGTATTGATTTTTAAAACTGTAATTGAAATAGCTTAGTGTCGCATGGTATCTGGTTCTAATTTGTGACTTTGATTTGTAGGGATTGTGAACTAATCTCACCGTCACACGTTACATTTGTAAACCAAAGTTTTAAATTGTGCTGATCAGACATATGTAGAAAATTACAGCTGCACTGCAGGCTTGCACCTGTGCCTGGATTTCATCTTTCTAGTCTCTACTCGGGGTACACATATAAGCTGTAAGAAAATTTATGGTGTGGGAAAACTGTATGTGTACCAGAAACAAGTGGATAGGAAGTAATATGTGGTTCTGTTTTACACTCAGGGAATTAGAGGTTAAGAGATGGAAGCATTATTAAGATGGCCACATGGTAGGTCAGAAACAAGGCCAAATCAGAACCTATGGTCCTTACTCTCAGTTCCTCTCTGTGTAGACTCTACATCCAGCCTGCTTTGGGTTTTTTGATCCACTGGTTTCTACTGAAACAGGGCAGAATGTAATGCAGTAATATCCTCAATTAACAAAGGCACGGAATGGTGGAAGAGATCCTACAGCAGTGATACTATTTCCTTTGCATCTAAAAGCTTTTCTACACGGTGAGCACCTAGCAAATGTTACTAAATCAATGAAGTTATTGTGCAGAAGTTAAAGAGCGTTAAACTCCCATATGGATGTTCTTGCTCAGAAGTAAAGTCACTGTAGCTTGCTCTAGCTCCTTTGAGAAGAATTAAGATACAGGAAATTAAGGCTACTTTAGTCTTGAAAGAGTGCCCACATGGGGGATTAATGCACTTTAACTTATGCACATAAGTTTTAAAGCATTAGTTAATTAATCTTAGAAGTCTTGTCCCCCTGCTAAGAAGTACACAGAGAGCTTCCAGAGATGCTGATACCCAAAGCACTAGTGAGTTAGTTCTTTTTACATCTCTTAATATGACATCTTCTGAAAGAACTTATTCTTAAATATTAAAATTTCAGTATTTAAACACGTAATTTCTAGACATGTGCTCATTTAAATTTTGAAAACACCGTCTTAAATAGATGATGTATGTTGACATCATAATGGTGTCAGAATTCACTCCAATTTGACAAATTGCAGTAATCTTTAAAAGGGGAAACATCCCATAAAAAGAAACAGGGTTAGGTATACATTTTGAATAAAATATTTACTTTCTGGCACATTTTTATTAACTTCTATAACAGACTTTTTGAAAGATACGGCACAAGACATATTTTGAACAGAAAACTAGTATTGCAAATAGGGAATGGGTACTGCTAGGTATTTATCATTACCCAAAATAAAAATAATTCCTCTAAAGCTGTTCAGAAGTTGCATGTTGAAAAATGACCATGTGAACATTAATTTAAATGGAGACTCTTCAAAAAGAAAAAGATGACAGAAGTTACTGGTCTGACTTAATTTATCTGACATTATTTTCTTAAATATTCATCTTGACTGCAGCTGTTTGAATGGGAAGCTGTCTAGCTATAAATAAGGAAAATGGCAAATTCTCTGTATTTTTTCCCTGTTGCCTAACATTACACTGTGTAATTGATAAAAGTAACCCTCAGATAAAATTGCCTGAAATGATATGCTTGTTTTTTTGCATCCCAGACCAAGACATATCCAGTACTTAAAAAAACATTTAAGTTATTAAGCAGATATTAATTTATCCCCTTGTATACTCTGCAGCTCAGTTTGTGGATCATGCAAGAAATAAAAACCCCAACAGAACAAAACCCAAAACCAAGATAAAGTCTGAAAGGGAAAAATATAATTCTTTACTCATCATGCATGCAGAGTTGTCAGTTCATTAAAGTATACCTATAATTAAAAACTTAAAGTTAATTAAGTTTTTAGGTTTTTATATTCTCGTTATCATAAAAGAGAAAAAGAACTGTCTGGAGGGATCTTAATGTCTCACTCTCTTAATAGTTGTGTTGCTAGTTGGAAAACATCCCATCTTCTTTTCCTCTCCATGAGATACTTTTACTGAAAATTAGAGAGCACAGTTTTTCAAGATGAAAAATAAGACTATAATTTATATAGAATGACCATAATTTATATTAAAAACCAGGATTATAAATATCTTGTTGTAAAGTACTTTTTACAAAACAACAAAATATATTATTAAACACCACATTAAAAAAATAGTAGTGCTTGGAAATTTTCAACATGCTTTACTCAGCACGGTAATATTTTGCATTTAATTCAGTTTAAGTCAGTCATTGGTTTTGGCAATAAATGCTATTGGCAGCTTTTTATTTATCACTAGTAGCAGATTTTGTTGTTTTTTGCAGTAAGCTTCTGCATCTGAAGCTTCATCAAAAAAATGTTTCAAATAAACTTAGGAGCTCAGAGAAACTCATGAAGATAGTACATGCTGGTTTCTGCAGATCCTGCAGGAAAGACAGGGTTGAAAATAAATCTTAGTTTTACACGGTTTCATTTATAGTTGTATCGATACCCAGACTGTGATGAATCAGAAAAGGCAGCTAACTTAAAGTTTATGCTCTCTTTGAATTTTCTGTCTGAATGTAATCAGTACTTTTGTTTTGTTAGGTGTTGTCATCTTCCTGGTTTGCAAAAAGAAAAGAAAAAAAATCTATTACAGGTTGCAGAGTTTAAATGCTCTCAAAATATTTCAAACCAAAATAGGATGAATAGAGAGGCTTGTTCTGATTTCATCTGATTTTGTTTGTCTTCTTTTAAGTATAATTCACAGCTTTTCTGAGCATTGGTCATTCACCAGAAAAATGAAAGTATAATTTCAAGTGAACTATTGAGCATGTTTTGTTTTGTTTTCTTTCAGTTTCTAAAATTAATCTTCATTTTTCCTGGAAATCTGTAGTGCAGACACTGAAAACTTGGTAAAAAGATCACAAAAATACTCTACCCCACCCCCTGAACCCCCTGCCCCTCTTTTAATTGTTTGTTTGGTTTTTTGGCATAGGGTAGCAATTCCAAGAGGAATCAAATCTCTCAAACAAGATGATCAGTCATTATTCAAGTGGAAATGGGCAAGGGTTCTGCAGTAGTGGCTTCAGTTAATCATGTGAGGCTTCCCAAAGTGCTCTTTTGCTAAGTTCTTATTATTAGCTGGCCTATGGTCCTATGTGACCAATACAGCACGTGAAGGACCCATAGCTACCAATTATTAGCAATTAGTTGCTAAACATCTCTTTATTATCTCAATTATGTACAAAAGAATGTCGTTAATAAGCATTTCTTCATCTGCCTAGACAGTTTCTACTGATGATTTACAAGTATATTATCCATGTCCATTTTGGTCAGTTCTGCAGCAGAAACTGCCTGAGGGGTCTCTTGTGCTGCCAGGTTGTCCACCCAGGATGTTAATCAGCACTTCGAAGCCTACAAGTAGTGTCTGTTAGTTGGTCTAGGCACAGCAGGAGCTGCCTGCAGAAATCTCCAGGACTGAGAGTACCACCTGGAGAGCTCCTGAAACAATTAGTGAAGCACTTTGTTGTGAAGCTGGTGAGGCAGTCAGACAGCTGCTTCTTAAGTTGGTCCATTGTCTCCCATCAGCCTGTTACCTCTGTTCAGAGACTACTAGGCAGGGTGTTCCTGGGCCACTCAGGGAATTAATGACTAAGTGCAAAACCCAAATTACTTTTTTATATTACACCTAATAACTTAAATTTCATAGCCCTTGACACAAATTTCTGCTGTGAGAGACTCATTGAAGGTAGGAGGAAATGGAGTATCTCTTGCACAGTTATGTAACCATGAAGAATTACAAGAGTTACAGAGATGTTAGTATGTAAGATACAAAATTCTCTGTTTTGGCATATTAAAATATAAGGATGAAAGAGAGAGGATTTGTATTTGTGTATTTCACTGTCTATTTTTATTTGTGTATCTGTCACTCTAAGATCTGGACTGAGAGCACAATAGAGATTAATTAAAATCAGAATTACTTCAGAAAGCACTTCTTATAATAGAGCTGTATTAGTAAATTAGTTGTGACTAATAGTCTTTTGTAGGCAGATTAGAGAAATGAATTAAAATGTAATCTGAAATAACATTGATAGAAATTATGTCTGATAAATCCAAGGTAACTTCTATCCTTTGACTGGAAATAGAATGCCATAATGCCATTGTGCGCTCCTAGAACAACACAGACTACAAAAAGTAGCTGTGCTCTAGGCTGTCCTTTTTAAAAAAAGTCATTAACAGGAATAATCAAAAGCCCAAACATGCCCACTTATCCTACCCTTCTAATGCCCTCTGATTGTATATTTCTACCATGGCATAAATTAAGCTAATATTATAAGTATATACATATAGGTACGTATTTTCTATATATAATACAGTTTTATGAGTATCTAAGGGGTTGATATAATTTAATTTATTATAGTGACAATTTGCTACTACTCACCTGGTCAGAAAATTTCATCCCAAGTAAATTATTAAAAAGAATTCTGTTTTTGAAGGTTTCAGATCTGCCTAGAGGGAGATGCGGTGTCCCTTTTAATAGTTAGCAGTGTAGGCTATTACCAATGGGATATTTTCCAGATTAGTTGCCGTGTGAGAAATAACTGTATGATGTAGTAATTTTATAAACATTTTGGTGGAATATAATATGTCTAAGGCAATATTAATATACACGTCAAGCTGCTACATTCCAGAAATACTTCTTAATTAAGGTACAACATTTCTCTGTAAGCAAAGATGACTATTAAAGTATTCAGATTGCACATGTCAAGTTTCTGGAAGAGCTTCCACAAATTAACATTGTTTTGGACTTCTCAAATTCCATTTGCAAGCTTTCAAAGTCCGTACTGTAGAAGCACAGTGAAAATAGTGACCTAAAAGCAGCTCACGTTGTTAATTCACTATCTGAAGACCAACACTGAAGTTTACTTTGGGACACATAAAGTTTAGCCACTCTTCTTCATTGTTTGTGCAGAAAGCTTTTTTAGACTGAACACTTTTGAAATCCCCAAAGTATCACGTATTTAGACATTGGAAGCAAGGGCAATTTTTTGAAAGAAATAGGTTTAAAGGGAGATTTGTATGAGGATTCAGCAATTGCTTGACACATAGGATTTGGGAAGCTGATGAAAGCGTTAAGAAGTAGTACGAAGAAAGTATAAAGCTGAGAGTGGGACTAGATAGAAGATGGAATTCACTGCTGTGTGAAAGGCCAGCAAAAAATCTATACATCACTTAGATCTTACTTAATCCCTCAACGTAGGGGTTTATATAGCTATGAACTGTTTGAAGAAATTATGATGGAGCTTAAGTGGGACTCAACGCAGAGCACTGATCTTGTGCCAACTCATTGCAAAATGAGTGCTTACCATATGGAGGAGGATTGTGGTGAGTCTTAGGAGTCATATGGGGTATATATAATGAAATGAGAATACAGGTATAGAAGAGGTAAAATGATGAAGACTTTGAAAATATAACAGGATAAAAATTATTTGGAAGAAAAAAGGAAATTATATTTCCAGATGTACCTCATTTGAGTAAATGGTAAGTTATGACTCTTCTCAGACTAACATAAAAAATGAAATTAAAAGAAAAAGAAAAATAAGGTCTCTAACACCTATCTTGTTTATACTAATCAGGGTTAGCTTTATCCTAATCAACAATCTTAGATTCAATCTGAATAATATTTCATTAGCTTTTCAGATCTACTTTTCCTGTCTAGGTCTAATTATATCTAATGGAATGTAGCTCAACTCACTATATTAAATCATTAAAAAAACCCTCATCATTTTAAATGATTCTGGGGCCCTGGGAAAGAATAGTCCCTCCTTATTCTAAGACCTAAAGGGCTTGCCCAGATACTTGTCATCATTTTTCTCCAGCCTGTTGTATGTTTGAAAAGAAACTTAATATATCCATTTTCATTTGTAACCATCTATAAAAAGCTACATAAGTACAAACATAAACATCTGTTCTCATCAATCCTCAGAGAAGGTTACTTATTCATAAAAGTCTGCATTCTCTTAGAGGGAGATATTCTTACAATAGCTTTGTATTATACTTTTTTGTTCAGTGTCTTGCATATTCTCTTTTATAAATAAGAGTTAAAGCATGTATTGAACTGTATTCAAATGGGCTATGTATGGAATTGCCAAAATAGTCCATACCATTCACACATTGCAAGTATTAGAAATATGGGTGTGTATCACTTAAAGGATGTTTGCCAAAGCACGACATACTAAAAAAATAAATTCAAGGAAGAAAATCAAATTAATTTAGAAACAGCTAGTCCCAAACAGGTTAGATCTCTGTACAGAGATGAGGAGCCATTACTGGAGAATCCACAGAAGAATGGATCATACTGGTAGATCCCAGGCTAGGTCCTGGATTTTTAAGAGACCAGTGTGGCAGAAGTTGGTGAGGGGTGAAAGGTGCTTAAACATAAGATAAGCTTGAGAAAATGTGAGGTTTGTATTTCATCTCTTCATGTTTTGAGTAGCTGTAAGATGTGTCATTTTTTAAGGGCTAAAAATACACTTCAAGAATTCCCAAGAATTTAAGGAATTCTGAGAAAGAGTTATAGTAATAATAGTGCAGGTTTCCTCACTGCTTATTTATCTTGCTGGCAACTTTAGTTCTGTGTATGTGTGACTATGGAATCACGAGCCTGAAAGAACAAAGCAGTAAGCCATACTGATTCTGTGTTTTATGTACTCAAACTGGAGACCAGGTGCACATATCTTAAGAAGAGAGGGAGAAACCCTACTGGAAATTTCTAGGGAATCTTGACTTGAGCTTAGATATTACATCTACTTATATGAAGAGGCACAGTAGTCATGTTAAGGTATGTATGCTGAAAAATGTGTTTCCAGCTCTTTGATCATTGAAGAATGCAGTTCCATCACAAAGAGAAACAAAAAGTAGTTAACAGCAGATTTCTGGAAATGTACTATTATTTGCAGAGAAGAACAAGAGATGATTAATATAGTATTTTTGTTTGAGGGAAACTATTCCACAAAAAAAGGACTGTTAAGCTAACTAACTAGGTATCGGTATTGTTTTATTTGCTTGTCTCATGTTTGCAAACTAATTATTGCTATTTTGTTTATTGCTATATATTGATAAGAAGAGAACATAACATGAAAAATTACACTGCAGTGGTTGGGTCTATATTTTGTAACTTTAGCATTGCCCTTTTTGGAGCCTTATAGTTATTCCCACTTAAATTCAAAAGGGCTTGCAGTCAGGAGCCTTGTATTTGCACAGTTTTGTAAAAATGGTTTTATCTCTAAACATTTTTTATCTACATTGGTGGAAATGTTCTGTTTCTGTTTAAAATTTAATTTCTTGCCTACCTATTTCAGACTATAGAAGGTGGTTGTGGGTTTTTTTTGTGTTTTTTGTTTGTTTGTTTGTTTGATTGGGTTTTTTTGTTTGCTTGCTTTTTTTTCTTTTGTTCTTTTAAATTTTTTTTACTGATACTTCCTTGGTAGCTGTCTATTTTTCTTGTAGTGTGTAGATTTTATTTAATAAAATGCAAAGAAAAAATCCTTGCAATTAGATACCTTCCTTTTAGATGGATGAATAGCAGCAAATAACATCCATCTATAAAATTGTGGAAGTTACTATTATGTTAGGCTACATAAAAAGCCATGTCCTGGCTACATGTAAAAATCAATTGTTAAAAAATGGTAGAATGAACTCCAGTAAGTTTATTAACATATGAATATATTCTTAGCTAGATTAAGAAAGATCTATTTTTATTCCTGTCCTGTATAAGGCCATTGTATTTTAGAACAAATGTTTATACTTGTATAAATGAAGTTATAAGAGTGTACCAATAGAGTATATCTGTGTGTACATTTCCTAGGGTAAACGCATGACGGTAGTACAACACATAGGAAAATTGTGAACACAACAGAAAACTCTTGAAAAGGAGAAATTTTTCTGCTCACAATATGTTTATATATCTCATCCAATAATTTTTTTTCTGAAAAGTTACTATCAGGCTAGGGCTGATAACTACAGGTTAGGGCTAGTATTAGGGACAGGACACAGGCTCTCCTTTCCTCTCTTTTCATTTACTGAGAAGATTGTCCTTCTCTCAGTGGGCGATAGGCATGATCCCTCTTGCTGCTTCTTTGGCATCAGGAATTTTGTATTTCTGATTCTCATTGCCCAGCTTCAGCAGGAAGAGCAGACAATACCTTGCATGCAGTCTAGCTGTCTAAGCAGTTACTGTGAGAAATCAAATCTCTATTTTCAACTTCCCAGGAGAACACTCTAATTACCAAGCTATCAAGAAACAGATTAATCGTAACAGCTCCAATCCCCAGATTTTTTTAAGGAAAAGTGATCTACTGCTCTTTTCCTGCAGAGCCAGCCTATAGAGATATTTTACCTGCATTTTGTATGTTCAGGAGGCATTTCACATTCTGAATTCCAGATGTCTGTGACGTCCATTTTAGTTTTATAAGTGACAGTGGAATTTGGGCTTTCCTTCATCATTTCCTCTTGGTTCCTTATGTAACATTCTGCTGGTGCACTGAATGTCCAAAATCCCGTTCTTACTACCCAGCTACTGCCATGGCTTGTAAAGAGAAGCTGGACACCTTGCCTGGACTGTGAATTCTGTTTTTAAATTCCCTTCCATGTGTATGTCTTGATCGAGGTCTCCTATGTCTCTTGAATTTTACATACATTTTAGGTACATACTATTCAGAATGTGTATAAATCATGGCAAATTCAGGATTTTAGTTATAACTTTCATATTGAAAAAAAAGATTAAACAGCAGGGAGTGTAGTATTAAAGTGCTGAATTGAGTAGGTGTAAGTCAACAGAGAGTTATGCATAAAATTTTTCCTGACCTTGGGAAGGTCACTTAAGTAAAAATGTTCAAACCCAAGTGTTTAAGACTGCATAGTTAAATCAACACTTCGATGTCTTAGGTTTTCTTGGCCATAGCTGGGGCTCTGAGGCACCACTACTGACAAGCAGACTATTTATAGTAATGTCCAGGTAATAGTTTAGCTATGTAATTGTATGCATGAATGTTTTTGTCTTACGATCTGATATCAGATTGTCTCCTGGAAGAAAGATTTCCCCTTTGACTTTCTCCAGATCTCTTCACCATTGCTGGTCTGAAGTTTTTTTCACCTTATGAAAGAGGAAAAGCAGTTAAAGAATATGAATCTTAAGGATTCAAACAATATATAGGGACAACTATATATCAGCTATGTATGTGCGTATTGTCTACAGCTGTCTTTACTAGTATTACTTTGGGCTTTTCCTGTCAGCCACTGTATGAATAACCCTTAAAGTTTATTCATTTTCCTATAGGTAGTCCTGGGGTTTGTAGTAGGAAAATGCTCCTGGACATAGCCTTCCATATCTTAATTTAAATTTCTCTGCTGTTGCTTCACTCAGTTGAAAAAATCAGTACATATAAACCGTAGTCCCTGCTTTTAAGGTAATGCTCATTGCTTATCCATACTTTTTCCTGATAGTAAGTAGGAATTATTTTCTGTTTTCAGCCACACTATCTGTCCATTTAGTAAAAGAGAATATATCCTCCCTACATTGGTCTGGTCCTCAGGAGATCAGTAGTTCAATTTTATATTCTCTTTTCCTGTAGGAATATTTAAATGTGTACTAAGCAAGATGCTGATCTTCACTTCTTTTTTAATAGACTTTTCACATCCTCCTCAGAATTCCATTCTCCCTGAATTACTTAATTTTACCTCACTCCTCTTTTTCTCATAATCTTATGATGACATTTTCTTTGACAAGAGGCTGGATACTCCTTCACTTGGAGACCAGCTGAGAATGTCTAATGATAGGAAAGGTTTTCTGAACATTCTCATAAGACTGCCAGCACTGAAGGGGTGGTTATCATAAGCACCACTGTATTCAGCTGAAGAAGTCACAAAACAGTCATCTCTGTTAAAGATTTACTTTGTGTGGTGAATACTGAAGCTAAATCCTTTCTTATTATCTTGATCATAAAATGTTCACAGGCACATTACTTATGTTGACACTCTTCCCGTTTAAAAGAAGAATATCTGCTTTCATAAAAGACCTTCTTTCTTTCTAAAGGTCAAAAGGAGCCACTACCATTCTGACACTGTGCACTGAAAAAAATAGATCAGAAAAAGCTGTTATTAATTTATATGCATAAATATCCGTGCACATTTCAAAAAGTGCTAGTGGCCAAAGCTTATTTGTAGCAAGAGCCACAATCATGTAAATGCTGAAAAAGTACCGTTCATTAAAATCGCAGGAAGCAATCAAGAATATTGTTTATTTATCCTTTTGCAACAGTGCAAATGCCAAACTGCCAGTCTGAATCCAGGCAGTCCTACATGCTGGAATTTTGGGGGTTTTTTGCAGTTCTGTCTTGCCACACTTCTGCAAAAGACTGCAGGAGATCTCAGCATCCAACTATCACTTCCTTTCCCTTTTCCCTTTTCCCTTTTCCCTTTTCCCTTTTCCCTTTTCCCTTTTCCCTTTTCCCTTTTCCCTTTT
>JAAGNO010003593.1:5715-22516 GCA_033439905.1 Ceryle rudis | reverse complement strand
ATATTTGTTGATGTCATTTATTTGTTTTCAGGTTTGGGTTTGTGTTTTTTTTAAAGGAGGAAAAAAGAGAAAGAACACAGTTGAACCAAAAATAATTTACATTATTCACTAAATAAATGAATTCCTGAAAAGTATGGATGTTCATGGACAAAGCAAGGATATTATGTTGTGATAAATAATGTTTAGAAATAACTGCAGTACCTTCTGTTGATGTTTATGAGCATATGCAACGTACACTACTATTATCTGCAATACAACAACATTTTCATTTATAGTATGAGTGAACATGTGGACTTTAGTTGGATATTGGAAATCCATGTGTTGCAAAACATCTATTATAAATGTAGGTAGTGACATGAGAAACTATACAGGTAAAAGCCACAGGGGCTAAAGCACACTGCTTCAGCTGCAAAATACAGAGACACCTAAATTAAAGGGGAAAAAAAAAATAAATTGATGACAATATTGCATACATGAAATATAAGTAAAAATATAACATGAAGAAATTTGTGAGGTATTATGTGATGAATGTATATCACAGTTGTCATACTTTGCAAGGACTGTGAACTTCTCAGATTTTGTCTGAACTTCTCTTGGCCTGGCTAAAGCTTTGTCTGAGTTGACTAAAACAAAGGTAGAGACATCAAATGGTAAAGACCTCAAACTGAGGATAGAGGATGCAGTGCAGAGGAATGCTGCCATGGGGTGATAAGAAAAAGAACACAGGATGGATGACATTGGAGACCCCAGAGCTGTAAACAATTGATCTATAATCAGTTAAAGAAATGCAGATTTAAAAAATGCTCAAAATCATTAAGAGTACCAAGGTTAGTGAAGAGCAAGTATGCACTGTAGTGAGACATTCCACGTTTAATAATATGGATATAACATGCAGATGAAGATCAACAAAGATAAAGATCTAAAAGAAAGGTAGAAAACATTAAAAAATGATTAGACTGAAGTGGACCTTAGAGATGGAGAACAGACAATTGGAATCACAGTCCTGGGCAAGAGATAGCTGCCTCACTGTAATGGGCTGCTCAGAATGACACCAGGAACTCTCAGACCCAGAGGGGCAAGGGAAGGCTGAGCACAGCAGAAAATGGGGTAAATAGAAACATAGAAATGTCTGGGTTGGGAGGGACCTCTAGATGTCATCTAGTCCAACCACCCTGCTGAGAGCAGGGACATCCTCACCTAGAGCAGGTTGCTGAGAGCTTTGTCAAGCCCCACCTTGAATGTTTCCAGGAAACTACTTCCCTGGGCAACCTGTTCCACTGCTCCACCACTCTTGTGGTGAAGAAACTCCTCCTTAATTCTAATCTAAATCACTTATTTTGATGCAGCCCAGGATGAGATTGGCTTTCTGGGCTGCAAGCACACACTGGCTGCTACTGTCCAGCTTCTCATCTACCAGCACCCCCAAGTCCTTTTCTGCAGGGCTGCTCTCTATCACCTCCTCCCCCAGCCTGTATTGATAGTGGGGATTGTTTCAGCCCAAGTGCAGGACCCTGCACTTGCTCTTGTTGAACCTCATGAGGTTCACCTAGGCCCACGTCTCCATCTTGTCCAGGTCCCTCTGGAAGACATCCCATCCCTCTGGTGTCTTGACAGCACCACTCAGCTTGGTGTCATCCGTGAACTTGTTGATGGTGCACTCGATCCCGCTGTCTATGTCATTTATAAAAATGTTAAACAAGACAGGCCCCAGTACGGACCCCTGAGGGACACCATTGTTCACTGCTCTCCATCTGGACTTTAAGCCATTGACCACTACCCTCTGGATGTGGCCATCCAGCCTCCAGCCAATTCCTTCTCCACTGAACAGTCCACCTATCAAATCCTTCTCTCTCCAACTTGGTGAGTAGGATGTTGTAGGGGACTGTGTCAAAGCCCTTGCAGAAGTCCAGATAAGTAGGAATTGTTGTCTAACCATTTCCCTTGTGTCAATATTGAGAACTTTTCTACAAAGACACTCTGCTTTATTTCTTGCTTCCCTCTTTTACCAAAACCATATGACCTGGACTAGTATTTCTCATTATTATTTTTTTTTTATTAGATTGTTCAACTTTCAGTTATATCAACAATAAATTCTTCATTTTAAATATAAGGTGTGTTTCCTTTTGACCTCCAGATTTTGACTACCACACTAGATTTCAATAAATGCTATAGTAAAAGAAATGGTATAGTGGGATATTAGTAAGGTGCTTAAAGTACCATATGACAGGGTGTTCTGGATGAAAAATTCTGTATGCTTTATTAACAGATGCTTTGTTTATTATAACTTGTATTTAAGAATTTCTAGTAGCTATTCAGCTAGGCAGTATTTCAGAGCAGTGTGGATATGAGTAACTGACAGTGTTTGAAGCAATTCTTTCTTCGTGGTATAGTACAATACGTTCATATAATCTCTGTTTTCATCAAATAATAATTTAAAAAAAAAGAACAATGTAATACCAACAGAAAGGAACACATAATTAAAATCTCAATTGTATGACATTTTATACAGCTTTTTGTACACTGACTGTGGAAGCATGGAAAGGTCTGTCACAGAGTTGTGTGATTCTTCTTAGGCAAATGCTAGAGTTTGAATAGAACTGAAGAATGTAACCGCATTCATACCATTTATTTTCCATACGTGTACAAATTCACACATTTTATTTAGTAAGTAATTTTGTCTAGTGTCTTTAAGTCTTTGTCATACTGTTATTTCCAGCTTTATTTCCCTTGTGTATCAACTTTCTCCCTACGGCAGTACTCTTGCCTGTTATATAAGTATATTGGACCACGGCATTAACGTTACACATATTACCTGACCTACTTCAAACTTGTATATTAGAAGATAATGCTTGTCTTAAATCCCAAATTTTGACTTCTTTTAGAAAAAGTTCAGGAAAACATATAGTACTGTAAATATAGGGACTTCAATTTTAAGAATGGAAAAGGTGGGGGAAAGGTGCATCCCTCATTTATCAAACATTGTTTTCTACTGAAAATACAATAGAAATGTTAATAATAATTAGAGAGGGAGACAATAATTCACTGAAGCAAAACTGAGATGTATACAAGCAGAGATTTCTTAATACATAGGGCTGGCTAGACAAAAAGATATGTGCAAGCATTAGTTAATGGGCTATTTGTCCTTAGAGAACACTTCCTGCAAAACAACTGAAAATTAATTTTAGTTTAGATTGATGAGGATGTTTAATGTTAAATGCTTATTCAATAATACATATGAAAGGGAATCTAACAAACATTTAATAGGTCTTATGACACATGATTTGGGAGGGATATTTTATTACCATTTTAATTACCTACAGCAATTGCAGTCTATGGCTTTGTTACAAAAATATGGATATCATTACTGACTTTCATTTCAGGTCTACTTTTTCTGTATCACCAAAATATTCCTTTGTCATTAGGCATATGGTATTTAGCTTGATTTTTCAAAAGTGATAGAAATTACACCATCTGAGGAGTAAGAGGAATATATACTGTAATTACATACTGTAATTATATATCTGAAAATAGCTTTAAAAAGTAATGGATGCACCAAGGAATGAGTTCAAGTGACACATTTTTTCAATAGCCTGCCATGAGCACAAATCCACTGCTTTCTCACGTTCCACTTTTTACAAGCTTTATACTGAAATGGATTTCCCAGTGAGATTCATATCTATTTGAGCACTATTCATACTGTTACTCACTGTAAATATCTCCAGCAGCCCTATTAACTTTAATGCATTAGCTCTTCTTCTATTTATTGCAACTTAATGAATGCATAATAATTTTAGGTTAGGACACCATTAGCAGGATAGATCTTCCAAGCTGTTGTAGCTCAGCAGATGTACTATCATAAATTACCACATAGCTCTGTGGTTTTTTATGACGGCCATAAGACAAAATTATTAGAAAACCATTTTTCTATTCTCCTACAGTCCTGGCATTCAGAAAGGCTACAGATTTAGTAAAAACATCATGTCTATCTGGTCTAATCAGCTTGTTCCACACGTAACCAAGATTTAAGAAGAAATGAGGTTATAAAACCAGCCCCCATAGCATTCTTTAAGGTAGGGCAAGAAGACAACAATCCAGAGGATATACCATCAAATATCTATCAGAGAGCTGCTCATGTCTGACAACTGGGACAATTAATTTATATAATATTCATAACATCTCTTTCCCTTCACTATTATTTGGAACAACACTCAATAAAAATGAACCATGTCTTTGAGGGCTTGTTGAGGGCCTCCATGAGCAAATGAAATTATATTTGTGTCATTCACTTCACATCTATAAAGATAAAGCAATGAAACAGAGATGGCTGAGTGGATTTAAGGGAAAATTTTATGTATAAAATGTTTTCTGAATCCTTCCCACACTTAAAAGCAATGCTTGAACCTCTGGAGGGAAGTTTAAGTAGCTGTAATATGCACTTGGGTAATTCATGGAAATCCTACATATAAAGAGTATAACGAAAAAATACTTACTTTGATATAACTTTAGACTATTAAAAATAGTAACCCAGCTGCAAGATCCAGATTATAAATCCCACAGGCATCAAAATAAGTTAAAAGAAATAAATATACTCAAAAAGACCATCACTTCCTAGTGTGAATGTACGGTGAGTGTTGGATGACTATTTATGGCTTAACAGCTTCTATATTCTGAAGTACAAATATAAATTAAATTAATAAACCTATTAGTTTTACGTATTCATCGAAGTAAAAATAGATATCTGAAGCTGAATCTCAGTTACATTCAAGAAAGGTTTATGGAGCTGCATACTGACCCACTGAAGACGTAAGATCTCCTGACAGAACAGAGAGAAAAATTCAATGTTTTCCACAACATAGTTTAATTTTGTCAGTAAAATGACCAACTCTCTTTAATCTTTCAGAGTGTGCTGTTTCTTTCATTGATCTGTTTGAAATACATTGCAAGATAGAGCCAAATCTAAAATCTTCAGGTTTTTGGATTTTCACATTTTTCAGTGTTTCCTTTTTCTCTATGTGGCCAGTAAGAAATGTTTCTTAGAATTCTCCATTATATCTCAATGTAACCAAACAATGTTTGTCATCTGGAATGCTTGCCTTAGGCACTGTTCTTGAACCATGTTATTTTATCTGTATTTAAAACCTTGTGATGTCTGAATTAAGCTTAACTGTTTAAAGATTTTGGTAGCTATCTTTATATCAAAATATCCTGCAAATGTTAATTTGTGACCTTTTTTCAAGACTGCTGCTGCAGGACTGAAATATGTAAACTCGTCTGAAAATCCTGGGACGTGTCAGCTTGATGTGCTACAGGTGACAGAGCAGACAGCCTGCCCACCATGGAACAGATGTTTCCTTCGCATTACTCTTTCTTGCGCTAAACTGTGATTGATAGAATAAGCATGCAACTGTGAGGAGTCTCACATTTACTTATGATTATTTTATATTACCATAGGATAAATGTATACATTTATTATACTCTTACACCCTGTTCCAAAAGGCATTCTTCAAAAGCAAAACAAAACTTAGCTCTCTTCCTGTTAGCTGTATGAAATTTTTCTGGATCAGGAATTCCTCACATCCATAGGAATGTGAACTAACACTCCCATCCCACATGTATTTCTTCAGAAATCATGAGGAGAGACACAAGAACATATTATACCTTCCATTAACAAACAGAAATCAGAAATCCTACGGAAATCACTACATTCATTTTTGACTAAAAGTTCACATATGTGAGCCATCATTTTAAGTATCTTTGGCTTGCATTTCTCATTGATCACTGCTGGAAACTTCTGCATGTGACTCATATAAATAAGACATATATATTCCATGTTACATTCAGTGAGATATGTCAAGTTGCATGGAGTAAATTTCCAAGAACCATCTTTCAGGGCAGCTAGCTTTTCACCGCATGTCATTGTCTCTTCCTTGTACAGCATACAATGATGGTAATGATGTCATTACAGGTGTGCTAAATAAGGGGTGAGGCATCTTTAAGTGTTTGGTTTGGGTTTTTTTTAAATAATATTTTCTCAAGGAAACTGTACCTTCCAAAAATGCCAAATGAGTTAAACTGTATTCTACACTGTAATAAAAGTAAAGTTTAAAATTGTAACATTTATAATTCTTTCTAATTTGCTGGTGAAGGACTTTCTGGTGGTTTAATGTATCTACATTTCTCTGTGTCATACACATGTATAAATATATATGCTCATATATATGTTCACATTTTGTGGAATACATGGAACCTCAGCAACTCCACTATTTAATCAACCTATTTCTTGTAACTCATGAAAAATCAGATAAACGTTAATTCCGCTTATTTACTTCATTCCACTGGATTTGAAAACATAATGGGATAATTTGTCAATTTATGTTTTATGCATAAGTAATAAACATTGGATAAAATATATTTGTTTATACCTCAAAAATAATATTCTGGGTTAACTAACAACATAAAGACTTACTGGGTTTAAGTATGTCTTCTGCAAGGAATTTCTATCTTTATGTATGTTATAACCTTTCTTTTAAACGGGAATTTCTCAAATTACACAAGACTTCACAGTACCTGAGACTGGCTTTCCATACTATGCATTAAGTTAAATCATCAGTCTGAATTCACACCTCCTTAATTAAGTTAATGTTAAAAAGTTAATTCCAGCTTTAGTATTACTTCATTTTTCCTGTTTTTAGTGATAGTGCATAGTCCAGTATGCAACCTTGGCTACACATGCATGTACTTTTTATCTGAAAGGACCACTAGCAGTGTGAGAAGCCAGTGCTGAACCCATGACCATGACCTTGGGCATCTGCAGAGAGTCCAGGTCTCAAAATGTTAATATGACATCCTGTGCTTTCCAGCACCACCATAACTGAGAGGAAGAAGAGGAGGAGCAAGAAACGAAAGAGGCTGGGTATTCCTCAGTTTGTGCTGAGCAGTTAGATGAGTGAGATTTCATGTGATGGCCAAGCTCTTGTCTGGAAAAGTAAAAATGAATACAGGAAAGGGCTAAGGGACAAGATACTGGTAAGTGTAATTTGGATGAATACAGTATTTTTTAATCACATAAAACACCGTATTTGAAGCCATAATAATAATATAAAAAAAAAGCCACAAAAACCCAACAGAAAGATAGTGAAAGACAATTTTTTCCTGTCAGTTCCTGTGTTAGATTTTTTTTTTTTTTAAATTCAACAACTCTTCTATAATCAGTTATGCTTTTTTAAGCAGGAATGATCACTATGAATAACAAGAGAAGCTTATGCAAAGATTAGTTGCTGGATTAATGTTTTTTTTTCATTGGAATTTAAGGAATACACATAAACGCTTTCTGTTCTACAAAGAGTGGGATTAGTATGGCAGGTGATTTCATGGATCAGCACTTAACTTGGACTCCAACCATCTGGATGGGTTCCCAGGTGCTATTCATAATATTATTGCAGACATAATTCTAGATTTAGCATGTCTTCACTCAAGACTCTTTGTTTCCTTTCTAGACAATGGAGAGAGGCATGTATCCTTGTGTTAGCACCCTGCTTCTACATAATATTTCCTCTGAAGACTCCCTCAGGAATATAGTTGTGTTAACTACAAAGATTCACCAGAATCAATGTCCCTGTATACTAAAAACACATTATCCTGTGCAAATGAAGCAGTAGGCTATGACTGCATGTAAGAGATCATCAGAGTTACCCACTGAAGTCCCCAAGATAAGTATATTTCCCGAAGAAGCCTCTATTATTGAATAAATCCTTATTTCTCTAAAGGTATTTATAACTGCTGTGACTTGATGGTGACTTAGCAAACTGCACATGACTATTTTCCTCCAGGGAAGGTGTTCTGCTGAAAGAGGAAGAATAACTCAAGCAACAGAAGTGCAGAAGCAACAAAAGAACAAGGTGCTTACGATCAAATGCTGCACTGGGGCTCAAAGTAGCCTGACATGAACCTTGACTAATGATTTAATTCAGCCCTTCAGCATGCAGGTGTATCTGTTCTATCATCTAGAGGACATGCAAATCACTAACACATGCAAAGAAGGAGCTGATGTTACAAGATAATGGTAATGTGCACCTGTGATTTAGAAGGCAAATCAAGGCCTTAGAACAGTAGGCTACATAAATTTTTATAAAACCTGTTTGACTTCAGAAATCAAGAGGCTTGTTGTATACAACACAATAGTTCAGTTCTTTTATTTTGACATCTTGCCAAAGAATTAAATTTAACTACAGACAAAAATCCCTATGTTAAGGTTTCTAGCCAATACCAGATATTCGTAATTTATGACCGGTTTATGAACAGTTGTCAAGATAAATTTGCCGGAGCAGAGAAATGAGGTGATACCAACAGACAGCGACTGACTAATTGCCTTCTCTTTCTTGTAGTTAGCATTTTAGATTTGGAAATGTCTAACCTACTTCAGCAAAGTAAATTACTCCATGTTTTCATCCTTTCACTCCAAGATTAATTGCTTTGCAGCCACTTTACAGAATTTTGGTTTGCCTTTCTCTGTATGAGAGTGTATTCACATACAAGGATGAATGAGGGATTGAGACTAGGAAATTGCTTTCATTTTCCTCCTATCACTAAATAACCTGTCTTCTCAATATCAGGGTAAAAGGTCAATATCTAATTTAGGATCCTGTTTCTGTAATCCTTGAGATGAGTAACTCTTGACTTCAGGCAAGATGGCCTTGTGATTTAACACTTTTTTAATGTGAGAAAAAGATGAGGAATTTGGCCTGTGCTTAAAAACAGTCTTTGAAAAATGCACAGTGCAGATTATTTTTTTTTTTTTCTCTGAACACCTATTTGATGCAAATTCCTGCAAAACTCTTGGTGTAGTTCCAATAACTTTGATAAAACTCTCTAAGGTAGTGCTTGCAATGTGGGTGTGTTTAGGTACACCATTAGTCCAAAATAAAAGGATTAAAGACTGAGTTTGACCATTATGATTTATCCACACTGCTTAAGTGACCACACTTTCAATGCTCTGGGCATGGAACTTTTAACTTCATACCCTACCTCTGTTTTGGGCAATCCAAATTTCTCCCAGCAAATCTGTTGGTGGAAGGGCTAGCCCTAATCATTTTCCCCTTTGTCTACACAGCCATTTGCAGACATCTGTCCTCCTAGCCTGGAATTGATCACTGATACACTTTTATTTAACATTTTAGAAGTAGCTTTTGAGCCTGCTTTTCTGGAATACGACCTGCAGCCTATTAAGTCTCAGATTTTTCTTCATCTGAGTAGGTTGCATTGGATAACATAGAAAAGCTATAGTCTATCTGTCCCTTAGTCCTTTCACAGGCCTCATACCTATCTGATTCCCACATTTTCAGTGCTATGGGCACGCAAGATTTAAGTCATGTAAAATGGACCTTTACCTTTGTATAGGAGAGAAAACTATTTGTTCCTTCTTTAGCAAAAAATAGGCATCCAAAGAAAACAATAATAGCTATCTGCAGATATCTGTATTTTCCTCTCATTTTCTTCTTACAGTCTTGGGAATTTGGGGCAATGTAGGTCCGACCATTCCTTGGAATTTCACGGTATTCTGTTGCATGTGCCTTTTCTTTCAAATCAGGGTGTAATTATTTCACTTCTGCAATCAAGTTTGTATTTCTTAAGTGACACTTCTGTTAAGATGAACCTCTCTTTAGCAAACAGAACCCTTCCATTGCTTTTGTTTGCCTTTTTTTTTCTCCATCTCAGTGAATGCTGGTGAAATTATATACATAATGTAGGTATCACTGAGAACCAGCAAATTGAAAACCATGCTTTTTCTGAGGAATTTTCCATCCCTACCATCTCTCTGTTTTCATTCAGAAAAGTTCGTCACAGTTCATCCTGCTTCCTTAGCTTAAATATTGTTTGGCCATGGTCCAGTCCATCAGGTTAATGGCTGATAATATTTGTTCTGCAGTTTCATCTAGACAAGCAGATTGATTTGTGTTAGAGAATTTGTCAATTTGTGATGGACTTAGTTAATACTTCTTGAGACATTTGGTAATGTAGTGATTTTAGGAGTTGATTAGCATTCTTCAGTGATAGATGCCCCAAATTGTTTCATCAGCTATAATAAATTATAAATTTTCCTGCTTGCAGGAATGGGACATGAAGCATTTACTACAGTATCATACATGCCTGTTACTTAAAAGAGTCTGCCTTACTATAGCACGTTCACAAATTCTCCTTTATAAAATCTTCCTTTATATACTTCTTACAGTTAATAAGCTACACATCCTGTCACAACACTACAAATACATACTGAACAAATATTTAAAGAATTTAAAGACCCTACCAAAGGCTACATTATTATACCCAATATAAAGAAAGTTACTATTTCCATTTTAATATACAAAGCAGAGCAAAAAAGGAGGAAGAAATCTATAGCAAGAGATAGATTAATGACATTTTAATGGATACAGGCATGCACTGATCTGAACTGCTGCAGAAAAGCACTGTTTGTTGGGCAATCCTATGCCATTGGCCTTTAGGAAAGAAGGATGTCTTCTGATCTCTTTCCAGCTGTGTCTCTGACTTTATGTGACCTCTGCAAGTCACATTATTTGGGTGTGCAGCACCCATAAAAATTAGTAAACTATTGCTTTACTTGTTCTCTTGAGGTTTGTGAGGCTTAATTAGTGATTTTTATAAATCTTTTCTACACCTACACATGCAAAGTGCTATAAGAACAAAGTTTTATTGTCACTATTCATTAGGGAAATGAGTTTCTTAGAGCTATGGAGCATAATTAGTTACATATTGCAGGCTGTGCTGAAGCTAAGAACAGCAGTAATCTCTTATAAAATATGAACAGGATGTGTTCTCACAAGTTTGGAAAAATCAGGTGTGTTTTCTGGCCTTTTTGTACCCTTCCATAATTTGAAAACTGCTAAAATGTTAGAATTTGTTCCATTTTCTTTTGTTTTCAAATAATGTTAGATTTTCACCTCATTTCTAGAAAACTTCTCATACTGAATGTTTAGGAAGTATGTTTTCCCCCGTTCCTCACAGTTGTTCAACAATGTTGTTGGCATGAAGCATTTCAGCAGTTTTGATGTATTGAAGAGAATTTATTTCCCTCCTGACCTTTATATAGCATTATGCACAAAACCTCCAGGTCCTGCAAGGGGCCAACAGGGCTCGATCCTCTCTATGGTCCATTCAACATTTATCTGCAGTCACATACCAGATAGTCAGGAGGTGTCCTATCAAGTCAACATATAAAAAGGAATTTTAATACTAATTATATGTAATCACAATACCATCACCATGACAGATAGGATGTGGAAATGAATTTTGACTTGTAGAGAACATCCACTACAGATATTCATGTGTTGCAACATATTTGCTCTCAAAAATAAATATGCTTCATGTTTTTAAAATAATAAATGGTCATTTGTGCAGCAAGTGAAAAAAAATTTCTAAGCAGTCAGTGGAAGTGAAAGAGTAACCTGTGTTGTGCTTCATTCCTGCAGACTTACTAGATCATTCCCAGCAAGAAACCCTAAATCAAGTTTATAACATAGATTATATATAATGTTTTTGTCTTCAAGTAACATGACTCTTTGACTATTACAGATTTGAAAATCTTTCACCTGATGCTAACAAAAAGCTTGCCAAAGACTTAACAGATAGAAGATAGAACAAAAATAATGAACTATGAGACCTAATTTATGTAAAGAGTCCATATTTTCCAGAGTAGAAGCGTGCTTATTAAATATTGTTGGTTTATTTATGTAACCACAAGAAGAATGGTCTCATCCCACTGCACAGTACAAAGGGACTATTATAGAGAGAAATACAGTGGACCTATGTGAAAAAGTGTGTTCCTATCACTTTGCTTTCCGCTGTTACTAAACATTCATTCATGCATCTTATCCTGGTGAGAGAAAACAAGAGGGAAGCTATTTGAAATATTCTCATCCATCTCCTGCATAATCTTCTTTTCCTTGTTCTCTGCACACAAACAATATTAAATTCCACATCAGCAAGGATCCACAGAGAAACAACTTAAGATATAGATATAACATAGTGCTTGCCTGTGTTTGGAAATGCCTCAGTAAAGAAGTGGCAGCATAGTATTATGCACATTCTGTGTTGATAGATGATATATTACTGGCATCCTGAAGAGTGACATTTTGATAAGGCTGATCTAGACAACTCTTTATGTGGATAACCCTCAAAATGGGAAGCAATGCAGCATGTCCGTTTTCTCTCCATTTGCTTTATAATTGTATAATTGTCATCAGCTCCTGACAAATCCAGCTTGACTTTCAGGATTGTAAGACGAAAGTTAATTCCATACATTTCTGGAAGATTTTTTTTTAGTACAACATTTATATGAGCCAATACTCCAAAGTAATAAAAGAGTAAACGTAAGAGGAAGGCAGATTTTATTTTCTTTTTCTTCTTCACCGTGGTGTTTCTCTTAATTTGATAATGTTAGATGTCAGCAGTAGGTGATGTTTGAATCAGTGATAGACAGTTTAACTAAACGCTTTGCAATTTTGGCATGGTTTTCAAAAATATTGCTGAATACTGTTTGCCTATCTAAATTAATGAAGGTTATGGTTCTTTACCATCATTATGAATACAGCTAGTGTTAAGAATTAATAAAGACAGTTCATAGGTTTCCAATTACTTTTCTTCTGAGGAAAAACTCCAATCACTCTCACAATGTTGCTCTCACTGTTGTAACTAAAGGGCAACATTTATTCCCAAAGAATTCTTAATATACTCAAAAGCTTGTATTTGTAAGAGACTATGCTGTTTCCATGCACCTCCTATGGACAGCCATTGATAATCATCATGACTTTAGTTGGTTAGGTTTTTCATTGAAACAGTTGACCACTGATACATGCAGGGTATTTAGGCAAGGCAGACGTCGTTTCTCTGATACATTTTATTGATTAAAGATTGCGAACAAAGGTACCTCATCTTCAGGGAAGCATCACAGATGGTAGGCTATAGGATAAATATCTTGGGGTTGATATCCCACAGTTTCTCCCGATGATGGCTTTATATTTTGGCTAAAACTAATTACGCTAGGGCATGAGATGGAGATATTTCAGAATGAATACTACTGAGTAGATTACTTGACAAGTTTTGTGAAACTTGAAATCAAATGTATTAAATTTGTCTCCGACAGATCATTACAATGCTTTAACAGTGTTTCATTTACTATTTTGTTATTCTCTGGCTCGTACATTTTAAATTAAATTTTTATTCTGTTCTATAGTTTTCATTACAAAACCCTGTAATTGTTTATGAACTGAAATTGTCATTTTCACTAAATAAACCCGAGTCTCTTTGAAATAAAGACTTTTTTGCTGTTAAGCACAATAGAATAATAAAGTACAGTTGTAATAATTTATTAAGGCTAAATGGCACTGAAGGTTTTCCAGAAACTTCTGTACAAACTGCAAGGAAACTAGCTTTTAAGCTGATGCCTTGAACTTTTTATGAACAGAATGGAGAGATACTGGTTGAAAACAAGGAGCAATAAAAGACAGCTGACAGAGCACAAAACCTTTTAGCATAAGAAATTCCAGACAGAGAAATGGGCCCTTATTCTCAGTGTAAAAGATTCAGCAGTGCATCTGGATACAGGTACCTGGCTCTGGCTCAGGATGTAGCCATAAACTGTCCACTGCGAATCAACTTTGTCTTATGAAATGAGACAATAAGCAAAAAATGCATTTCTGTCTTTTATTAGTTAGGAAAGACATAAACTGCTTTTTGTACATTGGGAGTGCAAGAACTCCTATGTATCACTTCTGACAGGGTGGCCCTAAATAGTGTGGTAAAAACATTCAGGATGAAACTTTCTCAATTTCTGCTGTTAAAAACACCTCAGGAAGGATAGGGAAAGACTTTCTTGCTTGTCACTAGGGATCGCTCTGAGGAGGGAGACCAGAGAAAAGTTCAGTTCTAGTTTATGTTATAAAAATTCTAATTACTACAGCTTTAATTTTCCTACTTCATGTCAGGCTGGCACTGTATTTATCCGTGAGGCAAGTCCTGAACTATTCCAGCTGAGGATCCACAGACAAGGGAATACCTCACTGGGGAGTCCTTATGGGGCTGTGATGTGAGTAAGTTATTTTGCTGCTCCATTTCACAAAGTGGATTGTTGATCACAGATCTACTGGCACAAACTTAGGTGCTAGATGAAAATCTAATAGAAAGTATATGAACCCAGAGTCTAAGTATTCAGAAGTGTAGGCAAAGATTGACCTGGGATTTATATTTGCTACCCATAAACTACTATGAAAGGAACCCTGAAGTATTTCACATTCCTTCTTCTATTTTAAAAAACCCCACAAATGTATGAAGAGATGCACTGTTCACACTGGAATAAATAAAATAAAGCAAAGCAACTGCTTTTATCTGCAAAAATTACAACTCCTTGCAATGTATTGCCCAGAACAAAAATCAATATTCAGAAATGGACTCGGCAAAAACAAATTAGCTGTGCAAGTGATTTGGCTTGCTCTGCAAACTTTTCATCTGCTGGTTTTAACCCTTTAAGATATCAGGTAACCGTTATATAAGGGAAGAGGTGCTGTTTTACGATTTGTTGATGATATTTTAGCACAATTTATTAGCACAGCTTTCAAGGTGGTTCTCAACATAAAGATTTCCAATTACATTCTAATTACTATGATAAAACATGCTTTCTATTCAAAGATAGATTAAAAAATACATGGTACTCTTAGGACTTATTGCAAATATTAAGAAAGGAAAAACACATTAGATCACTCAGGCATGACTTTGTAGTTCTTATTTGTATACAGACATGAAATTTAAAATTTTGGTGTAGCTTATCTCCTCTTTATTCTTTTTTTTTTTTTTTTTTTTTTTCCAGTAAGTAATTTAGATGCTTTTGTTCTGCAGTTTACTAAATGATGGCTGCATTCCAAACAGATTTAGGGAAGTGATCAAACCAATATATCATAATACAATTTCCTAAGATTGACTGATTCAAATAGGATGCTGACTAATATTGCCAGAAAACAATGAATGTTCAAGATTACTCTGAATGTTAATGTGAATTTTGCCTTCTGTCCCCGTAGTGTTAATTAAAATTAGAACAGACTCTTTCATTCTTTTTATCATTACAGCTTAAACAGATTCTGACTGACATCTCAGCTGACTTATTTGCCTTCATAACTTTTACACATATGCCAGCCTGGCCACAAAACTAGCTGGTAATTTTTCTTCACATTCTTTGCAAGTCTAAACAGTGTCAATGGGTAGAAAGAAGTAAAAGTTCCCTCTACTTTTTACTTCATTCATTCCTTATGCAGTGGAGAACTTAGACCTTTGTGAGATGTAAAAAATAGATGTATATATAACCTAAATGGTTATACAAGTAATGGCATTTGAGGGTAAAATCAGAAGTAATACTTTTGATGTTAAAAACTTGTGGTAAATAATATAATTAACTAGGTAGCAGTAAGTGCTATTACATCAAGATTTATTTTGAAGTATACAAACATTATATTCCATAATGCCTTTCCTTTCCAAAATCTGCTCCTCAGCAGAATCATGTCATATACCTGTTAAATCACTTCTATGATGGAATTTAGCCAATATGTAACAAGCTTGAGGGATACCATACAAAATTTAATTCCCAATTAATGACTAGAAATACTCCCAAGAGGTAGGTTACCCATCAGGCAGGAATTTGCCTTTGATTCTGAGGACTTTCCTAAACAAAGCCCTGCACAGATTGCAGCTTCCAGAACTTTTTTAATACATGCTGTTGAATTACAACCTTTGTAGTGATTCCAGTCATGAACTTTCATAGTGCACTACACTATGAAAACATGTCATCTAATTCCATGTTGGTGTCTTCTTTTTCTTTGAGAGAGCAGGCCAAGAGTTATAAAAATATGTCTTTAGTCTTAGGTTCCCTCTTTATCCAGTCTGTCATCTCCCCAAATGCCAGGATAACTTTTACAGTGAAACCAATAAATTTTCTGGGTTTTGATACCGTTTGTAACAAAAACTAAAGCCTTAATAGTTTTGGAAACATACTAAAAACTGTACTTAGTGCAAGCCATTAATTTCCTCTACATTGGCTGCTGGAAGATAAAAAGTCATTCCCTGATTAGATGAGCTAGGAACAAAGCAGTGATTACAAATGTGAATTAATAGATGCTGAAATATACGGCTCCAGAAAAGCTCATTTATATAACAAGAATAACATGGCAATATCTTCATAGATCTTTCTCTCATTTTTTTATGCACTGGGATGATTAATGCATTAGGGATGTATGTCTATTTGTGTTATCACATGTCTGGGATTCCCAACATAGACAATTCCCTCGCTGCTTCAGTATCACCACAACATTTATTAATTTTCTAAAAGTTAAAACAACTAGAAAGAGGAAAAATATTTTTTAACTGAAATTCTTTAGCCTTTCTTAAGATATTGTTCCCTTTTCACATTCTTTGTTAAAACAAAAGTTGTTTCTGTAAAGTAGAACAAAACACGCACAAAAAAAGAGAAAAATTATTTGGGGTTTTCATTTGAAATATTTTTTCATCTGTAGCTTTTGCACTTCTAAAGGCTCAGTACAAGTGATTACAGTTAAGTGAAATCTTCAAGCCTCTAAGTAGCACCTTGGAAGAAACAGCAAAAGTTAACATTCACAGAAGTTATGCCCATATTCCTGGTATGGGTAAGCAGTGAGATACTTACCCTTATCAGGGACATTGTCATTTGTAGAGCTTCCCTGCCTCCTCATCTGTTTGCACAGCTACACTGAATGCATTTGAAACTGAA
>JAAGNO010003591.1:0-29834 GCA_033439905.1 Ceryle rudis | reverse complement strand
GCCTCTGCTGCCTCCTCCTCCTTCCCCCCGGCCCGCCGAGCTCGGTTCTCTCCAGGGACAGCGGGGCCGGTCCCCGGGCGGCTCTGTCCCGCTGCCCGGGCTGCCCCCGCCGTTGCCTCATTGCCGCCCATGTGCAGGGGAGCACCGCGGCAGCCCGGGCAGCAGGGCGGGCTGCAGGTCACGCTCGTCCCCAGTATTTAACATCCTATTACAACAGCTCAACACTGATGTCGAGAGCCACCACAGCACGGCCGGGCAGAGCCGCAGCAAGCCCCCCGGCACGGCACGGCCACCCCCGGCGGCTGATGCAAAAGGAGAGTGGCACAGCGTGCCTGAGTTCTGCCCCACACCACGTGTAACCCCTGAATTCCTTGATGAGAAGCGTCTGGCTTTGCTCAGTCTGAGCCCTTTTGTGCTCGAAAGTAAATACACCTGGAGGCAGCTGAGATGAGCAGCAGAGAGCAGGAGCTGGCACAGTCTGTTTACCTCCTGTGAGGCAGGAGGGGTGTGACACAGAGGCTGTGCCGTCCCCGTAAGGCTGCACAAGCAGTCTTAGCCACAAAGCAAAGTCTGCCTGCTATGTTTGGTAAAGAGGAATCCATGAGGAAAAGTGATGTTTCCCTCGGGCCTGCAGCAGTTTGATTTCTGTGTTAACTGTCTCCTGTTGAACCTTAAGGCCTTTATTTACTGTCAACCGAATGTCTCAAGGTGGGTGCAGGTCATCTTCAAAGGCTGCATCTGGCACCCTCTGCTTGCCAAGGCTTGAGATGCTTTTGTGAAAATCAGTGAGCTGGTCACTCAAAAGTGGCTTAAATTAGTAAATAAGTGCCACTTATCCAACAACACCAAATTAAACATCATTATCGTCACGGACACCCCAATCTATCTTTCTACAGACTCTAGCAGCTTGCTGTGCAAACACAATAACCCTGTGGCCAGGGAATCCAGAGCCACGTTCTACTTGCAGGACTGTTTCACCTGGGGACCTGCACAAAAGCCCCTCTCAAGAGCAAACAGAGATCCTGCTCAGGAACAAACATCATCAGTAACACCCCACTAGCAAACCACAAAAGCCTCTTTCCCAAGAGCTGACTGATTGGGCATTTAAATTCAAAACAAACAAAAATACCCATAAACGAACCTGTATCCTGTCTTAGTTTAGGAATAGTCTTAATTCTGTAGCTAAATCACAGCAGAGAAAGCATAACCATCCCGCTGAGAGCTGCCTCCTCACCCGGGCCAACCTGCGGGCCAGGCTGGGACGCTGTGCCTCACACCAGCCAGTTTGTACCCCGGGCTGTGGTTTCACTGACAGCAGCAAACATCCAGCTCACTGTTCACAAGCACATGGCAACAAGGAACTCTTCAGCCCTGAGAGATTTTGGTGTTGCCAGGGGTGGTGTTTGTTTGTGCCTGTCCCCTCCCCAACCCCTCTTCAAGTCAAGAAAATTAGTGCAAGAAATGCAAACCAGCTGCTGCTGCCAGTGGCTACAGCCCTTCCTGGACTGCAGGAGACAGAGGGTGCTTTGCTGGGTTGGCATTTAATGAATGTGAGCAGATAGAGCAATTGCCCTTTGGAGGAACAATGCTGGAAAGGGGAGCAAAAGAAAGAAGGGTGGAGGCCAGCTTCCACTTTGGGCTCCAGCCAGATATATGGTGTTCCACAGAGCTCTGGGCAAACGGATCACCCACATGTTAATGACACAGGAATCTCTGGGTCGAATTCCACAGCCTGGGTTCTGCAGGAGGTCAGACTAAGATGAGCATAATGGTCCACTTTGGCCTTTAGATTCATGAATTTGCAATGGATAATTTATCATCTGACAAACTCAGCTCCTTTTTCTTCTCATAGAAGTGGCAAACAGGTCACAATAGATTTGAATTCATTAGATGAAATAATTCAATTGCTTTACTGTGGGCTGAGGTTGGTTAACGCTACATGTTCATGCCAAGAAAGTCCCTGCAAGCACTTGGACCTGAGCCACAACTCGATGCATTGCTCAGCTGCAATGAGGCAGGCAAACTATAAGAATACAGAGAGACAGAAACCCCAAGACTTTAAAAATGCCACTAATTCATCGGGTGAACTGTGTCCGTGTTGAGCGTCCACCTTGTGTCATGTGTTGGGAAGGACATGGAGTGGTTAGAAAGTCCCCGAATGAATGTGACAAGTGTGACCTCTGAGAAAAAGGTAAAAGAAATTGATTTGTTCAGATTAGATGAAACATCAAAAGGCCTGCTGCAGAGTGGCAAAAAGAGGAACGGGTGATGAAAAGAGGGCAGGGTACAAAATAGCAGGGCTGGAATCCATCAAAGGCAGTGCAGGGTTCATTTTAGTTAGTCAAACATTCTGTACCTCTGCACCTTCAGCAACTTTCTGTTTCTGCAACCTTCAGACACATCATCTTGCTCCTCCTGGTTTGAGCAGCTCCGGCTTCACTAACAAACACAGGCAGAATCACCACACTGAGCCAGAGGATTGTGGGATCCTTAAAACTTCCTGAGCAGTTTTTAGTATTTCTTTAAAAATCAGTATCTAAAGCTATCGCAACACAACACGAAGAGCTCTAACTATTGTCACATTTGCCACCGCGTGGAAGAGAACCGTGAAAGTAACGAGGCACAGAAAGGTGAGGGGAAGGCAGCGAGGCGGTAATGACAGAATGTGATACCGCTGCAAACAGCAGATTTTGCCAATCTTTTAGGGACTGCTGAGCCCTAGGAGCATTCCTCCCCTGCCTCAGTGTCTTCACTGCCCAGACGCACTAAGGAGTCAGGCAGAAAACCACAAAGCTCTCTTCATTAGCGTGGAAGCTCTGCTGCAGCTCCTGAAATGGATTGCTGGTGGCCTCTGCTGGGGTTTATGTGCAAAAAGAGCATTGCAGTTCAGATTCCAGACAGAGCCCAGCTGAAACCACTACTGACCTGGCACTCTAGCTGTCAGCTCTTACTGGCAACAGCTCTAATTAAACACATTAAACACATCACCTTCCACTGTCTTTTGTTTGTTCGTTTGTTTTCCAAACGGGAAGGTTCTGAGAACACCCTGCTCTTGTCCAGCAGACTGCAAGAAGTTTGCCATGTTCTAAATTCCTTTAAAAGTAGCCCGTGAGGAAAAGCAGGCTACGGTCTCTCTTTCTGTGGATGTAGAACTCGGTATTTCTTATCATGCTCTTGTTAGTGTCAAAGACCATGGCACGGGTCATCCTTGTCCATGGGCAGGTGCATCCAGGTTCTGCCTCCACCCCACTGACATACATTTAACTCCTAACTCTCTTTTAACAATTTTGGCAGAAAAATAAGGGTTTTGAAGATAGGAAGTTCCTGGAAATATGAGGATGAAAAGACCTATTACTGTCATAGCTAAGACAGGGGGGCAATGATGACTCCAGCGTTATTACGTGGCTGAAGATGTTCATAGGCAGGTGGGAGAACAGGGTTTGTTTTGGAGCTCATACTCAACTAAGAGTCCCATGACAAGAGACAAATCCCCAGGAAAGCAGACTTGCAGCAGCAGCCTTTGCAAAAAGATCACGAATCTATTAGCAAGGCTGAAAGCTGGCCACTAGCAGACTGGAGAAGGATAGAGGGGCTATAAATGGTCCACTATCAGTCAAGGTAGAAAAACCTGAACAGTGTCAGGGTGATAATAATTTCCCTACCCTCTTCCTTCACGTTTTAGGTAGCTCAATGATCTTACTCTGCAGGCAGAATAGTACAAGTTTAAACCAGCCTAAAAAGAATCACAGAGTGAAACTCAGGAAACTTTGTCTTAGCTTATATCAGATGGTTTTACAGCTGTCATTTTAGGTGGAGACAAACATATCTTTGAGGAAGGTTACACCTTTTTAATATCAAAGTACCCCAGTGGATGTAAGTTGCTTTGGGTGAAAGCTTGTAAACGGTAGTTCAAGCTGCAGGAAGTGTAGAGAGGGGGAGCAGATGCAAATTTATAATAAGCAGCATTCCTTTAAGTCCAACAACAGTAGTTTACAGTGAGTAGAGATGAATAATAAGTGAGCAACAAAGGCTGTCCAAAGCAGTCCTATGGTAAAGGCAAAAGCTGAAGAGACAAAACCCTGTAGAGACAGGATGAATCAGGCTGGTGCATGTGCTCTTTCTTTCCAGACAAACTCTAATGAGCATGTGTTGTGTTGTTCTTTATAATTTTTAAAATAGATTAAAACAAATCCACAGATGTCAAAAGACCTTGACATAACAATGAACAAGTGAGTTTTCTTGTTCCAAACACAGGTTTATATCAATATCACCGCTGCTCTTGTTCACTGAGCAAGGCTGTGCCAGCGGGACGGTCAGTTAACCTTTCAAACCTTGGTTAGATCAGTAAACAGCTAACCCAGTAAAGCTTCCTCTGCTTCTCCTGGCCTGTTCCCGTGGCCCCTGAGCACTGGTCCAGTACAAGTGTTCTTGGGGCCACATGCTGAACTGAGTCAAAGAACCGATCCAAGCGGATAGTGCCCCAGCAACTGCTCTGCACATGCCCACACAGCGCGTATTTTTCAGCTAGATCCATTTCTTCCCCAGTTTGTTGGGCAAGCGTCTGGAAAGACACAAGCACCAGGCAAAGACTGCAGGGCTGGAAGGGAGGGGAACGGTGGGCAGCATAGCTTCAGCCAGGACTGCTCTCTCTCTCATTACCGTTGGTCCTGCCATATGCTAGTTTGCGAAGTGGAGATAGCAAAATAATTTCTCCCTACCCCTCCTGGGGAAGGAACAAGAATTAATGTCTGAAGATCTTAAATGTATTACTGAGCCGCGAGCAAAGTACTTTGAACAAGCCTGAAACCAGTGTGAAGATGGGTAAGAGCAGAGTCAGCCTTGTTAAAGAAAAAGGGAGTAATAAAAATGCCCCTGGAGGGTGCGAATGCTGATGTGCAAATCAAGGCCACACGCAGCCTGTCTGAACCAGGAACGTTTGCTTTGGGATTTTCATAAAACATAATTACTTGAGTTACAACAACAGTCTCCTCAGAACAGCCCAGGGCCATGCAGAAAACTTGTGAGGGGACAGGGATGGGTTCCAGCAGGAGCACTTACCCATTCCTGTTATTTAAAACAACATATTAAGATCAAGGTTCAATATCTTTCTTTGGGGAACAGAACCCTGCGTGCATCTGGAAGATTTAAGAGGTCAAAATAAAACTGCTGTGCTACACAGATTTTGCTCAGGACCTGGAGAGGAATTACAGTTTTCAAGGGCTTTTGCAGTGTTTCTTTCCACTGAATCTGGTCCTCGGGCAACAAAACTCCTCATTCAGAGGGTGAGACTCAATGAGAAACCATTATTTTCTCTCCAAAGTAGAAGCACAAAAGGGTAATAGAGACTCACAGCCAGGAATATTATTCATACCTGAGATAAGGAGGATCATCTGAGAGTGAAGAGTTGCTTTGCTGACTGTGCTTCTCTTTTAAAACCTCTTGGAGCACAGAGACCTGGGAGAAGCTCTGGATAACGAGCTTCTCTGAATAATTTAGCTGTGTGCACACAGCTGAAACAGCCACAGCTGCTGAGCAGAGAGATGGTCTCTGGGGCTCCCATTCACCCCCAGAACTGCACTGCCCAGGCTAGCCAGTGGTCTGGTGGGTAAGATGTCTGCTGGGCAGTAAAGCTGGGTGCAAACCCAGAACCTGGGCAGTAACGCAGCAAGTGTCCTCTTAGCTTGCTTTCCCCACCCCAGGGTAAGCTGCTCATACCACCTCTCTCTTCTGGTACAGCCCAAAACCACACATCAAGACCTTAAGAGTTTTCACAGGTTACATTCCTTTAGGTCTGGGTGCACACAGCAGTTGAGGATTTGGCCTTTCCAGCCTTGTACATATTTATACATCCTGTGTCTCTGATGTCCCTGAATTTCCTTTTCATTAACACTCCTCTCAACCTCGGAAGAGACAAACAAAAGAGGCAGAACTCATCCACTTCCTTTAGCTTTCAAGCTGGACCAAAAATGCTTCATTAAGTAAATTGCAGGAGACTCTCAAAATTCCCTTGCCCTCAACCATGCAGCTTGCTGGCTGCAGTGAAACCCAATGGCCTGGTATTGGCCTGCTTGGTAGATGGGGGTTTTTTGGGCACGGCCAGAAATGACTACCTAAACTTCTTTGTGCTGTCATCTATGTCCAAAAGCCAACACCTCCTCTTTACCTCAGAGCAGAACAATTCTTTGTACAGAGTGTCTGGGAAGGCTTTTGGACTCAGCAGGTTTCAAGCACAGGCAACTGGTGCGTGTTGTAACAGCCTTCTCCCTCGTGCCAACCTCCTCCTCTGCCCTGGCATCGCTCTCCCTGGATGCAGCTTGCTACAAGGAGACTGGCACAGCCTGCCCTGGCACTGCAGCCACGGTGCTGCTCTGTGCAGGGTGCTCAGGCTGTCTACACACACACTCATCTGGTCTGCATTTCAGCTTGGCTTTGCCTTGGCCATGAATTCCCTGAGACCAAGTCTGACTAATGGGGCTAGAGGGAAAGCTGGAGCTGACCACAGCAGCCAAGATGGATGATAGCTGATAACCATCTGGCAGGGCACGTGAGCAGCCTTGGTATCATTCATTGCCTCCAACACGTAACCCCAGGCATCTCAGTGCTGTCTGCAGCAAGCTGGACACGCTCGAGCAACACATGGCTATGTGCTTCCTTGTCATCTCTTAGTAAATCCCCGTTGCTTCTCACTGTTTGGGGCACGTGCTCTTGCCGGTCCTCTTTGAGAGGTCTCCTTAGGACTTCAGCCAAAACCCCAAGATGCTGATGGAAGCCTCTCTTGTGGTGCACCAGAAACAGGCTGGCTTTTTATGGGCTTGGCAGGCTTGAATGGTGCTAACTGGGAGCTTGTCTTGGAGGCACTTTATCAAAGCTTTATTGCTCAGGCAAATACCCCAGAGCTCCTAGTCATGACCAGCCCGTATTTACAACAGTGGCAATGGGTTTGTTTAACCAGCTTCAATTTCCAACAGTCAACAGACAAAACCCCAATTTTTCCTGTTGGAAGTCTGGGAAAACCTCCTGTTAGCATTAACTGATATAAATAATCTTTGGTTATACTTGAAAGCCGAGGGGAAATAGACACAGTTCCGCCTTTGAAGGGGGCTTTATTTCCTTTTTAAACTGTAACTGTTGGTAATGGCATGAATTACAAGCAAGGGTTGGTTTCTTTCTTTGTCAGGTTTGTTTTTGAAACAGATTGCCAATATTTACACTTTAATTGCATTGCTTAGTCAAACTTCTACCACTGCTTTCCAAACCCTCCCGGTGTAACTGACGGGGTTTGTTACATTCTGTTTGACTAACCACCACCTCAGAGAATCAGAAACAGAAGGAGCAGAAGGAGCTGGAGAAGTGCCTCTATCACCAGCCACGCTGTGAGGTCGTGGAGGCTCCTGCAGCAGCCCCAGACTGTGTTGCCCCTCGCTGTCCCCAGCCCAGCTCTCTGTGACAGGAAGCACATTCTGGTTAGAACCAATGCTGCAGTCTAACCACACAGGCTCAGGTCGAAACCCATCAATTTCTTAATCAGCAGTGAAACCCAAGGCAAAATTATCACCATTTACAGCTAAACACTGCTAAGTGTTTATGGCAGGATATACTTTTTTTTTCCCTACGTTTCTTCTACTTGAAGTTAAGGCTGTTCTTATCATTCTAATAGAATATTAGGACAATATTACAGCCACATTAAACAGCATTTTCTAAAAGCAATAATTCTCATCCTAGGACCGATAACTGGCACACGACACACTCTCCGCACCGTTAATGCTGATACTTGAGCAAATAACAGAACACAAGGGAAGTTTCAAAGGTCTGAAAAGAAACTAAAAGTGAAATTAAATATCTTAGAAAAGTAACTGGCGTGACCCAAGTAACTTTAACCTCAGTTAGTCCAATAGTGATGTCGTGTTAATATGGGGCACAGTCAAAAGGGCCATGGAGTATCAATCCATTGCTGCAGAAAACTGCTCATCAAACAAGCAATCTTTCTTTTGGGGAGATTATAAATTCAGTTAATAAAGGTTTCTGCTGACATAATAGACTTGGACTTCTGCAAAGCAGTAGACATAATCTTCCGTGGTGTTCTGTTAGAGAACTGCTCAACAAAATCAATGCAGCTTATATTAAATGGATGGAAAATTTTGTAACATGCATCTAAAAGTAATTATCTGATGGAGGAATTTCTAGTGTGTCCAAAAGCATTTACTCTTGGTACAGTGTTGTCCAAGGTTTTATCAATAACCTAGAGAATAAGTATAAAGACATTACTGGTGAAGTTTGTGTTAAAAAATGAAGTTTTGAAGAACAGTAACAATTAATGGGAGAGGTGGGGTGAGTTCGTTCGGCAGGATGGGACACTCTGGGGCAGACATTCTAGCACATCCCAGCATTGCTGCACTTACAGATCTGAGGACAAGAACGAGATTAAATGCATGGTGCAAAATTAGCAGGTCAATTGGTTAAACATGAGTAAGTGAATCCTAAGGTGTCACGATCTTAGGTGACAGTAAACTTTATAGACAAGAAAATTTCTGGGAATAGAGAGCTTTTTAGTCTAGTAGAAAGTGGCACACTCAGAACATGCAAATTCAGACTGGAAATGAGATGGGATGCTTAAATACAGGTAATTAAACAGTGGAACAACTGACTTCTTGGGCACGAAGGGCACCCTGCATTGCTGGCATCTGGAAGAATGGTGTTTAAATATTCTGCAGTTCAAATACAAGTTGTGGGTCTGATGCAGCATTCGCCGAGAGTGTTTACGTTATGTCAGAGCTCTAACGAGACAATCTGCTCCGTTATCCGTAAACCCGCTCTTCTTGTTTTACCCATTGATCGGTTTTATCTACTGATGTTTGGTATTTTTCCTGCACTGGCACATCTCAGCATTACGGCTGACATGACAGTCGTGTTTTTAGTGTAACACGTACTGCAGCATCGATCACACTCTGGGATTAACAGCCCGAATTGCCTGAGGGATGAAATGAATATTAACGTTCGATCAAGTTGTCTTTTGAGATCATCTATTTGTGTCCCTTGTTGACTGCAGCCTGAAGGCTGCATTGGCCCGTTGGAAAAGAATAGAGAGTCCTGTTTCTGAATGAAAGGGTTGGGAGTGGTAAGGCACAGTGCTAGTCTACATCTGCAATCCCCTCCCCTCACTTCTCGGAACAGCAAAGGTAGTGCAGGTAGTGGCTGTGCTCCTCAGAACAGTGTGTCTACCTCCCGGCTGCTGCTTTTGACTTTCACGGAGAGCTGCTAAATGATGTTGTCATAGAAACATAAAAGGGGCAGCTGTGAACTCTTCCAACCCAGGCTACACACAGGACGAGACATTTCACTCGCATGTATCTAGGTCTCTACAGTTTACTACCTTTCTACAAACAGCACAATTAACCAAGTCCACATTTTCCTACAAAATTCTTGCGTGGCAGTGGAATCCTTGCTCACAGTGGCTCAGCCCCTAAATAACCATCATTTCCAGGTGCCCAGGATCTGTTCTTTCACTCAGGGAAGTAACACACCCACCAACTTTGCTGCAAGCAAACAGAAATTCCTCAGGGTCAGCTTCTCTACTTCCCTAAACTGGGAAAGCTGTATTTACCGGCACAGGGCTGTACCACTTTACATCAGCAGAGAGTTCAACCTCTGAACATACACTATGTTTAATTTCCACTGGAGATGGGTATGCAGCTATTATCTATTTTCCTTTGCACTTAGCTCCATATAGATTAATGTTGTCAATAATAAGGCAATAATTTTTTTCTGGTTTACGTTATTATCTGAAGAGACAGAAAGGGAAAAAAAAGAAAAAAAGCCTCGACAAACAAATTCCAGTCACAGTCATAAATGATCTTGGGTTAAATGACTGTGCTGTCTAGCATCCCGGGGGATAACAGCAATGAAAGTCTGGCAAATCTGAGGGCAACCTGACTCGACAGAGCGTAACAAGGCAAAAGACAGTCTGTTGTGTTAGCTTACCCTGCTGCTTCTCCAGCGACGATATTGTGAGTTGACATTTAATGGTAAAACAAACATAATCAAGGGGAAATAGGGTGAATTTACCAGCAGAGGGTCAATGCCCCAGAGACTGTTCTTAGTAAGTGGGATATATAAAGCTCTTCTGCTCTCATAACCTCTTGTAGTCGCCTGCACTGGTGTCCCAACTGGGACTGAGCAGATCAGCTCTGATGCAAGACAGATGTTGTGTGCCACGGTACATCTGTACACACCACAGCGTGCTAACCTGCCCAAGAGTTTCTACCTAGGTCATTGAATAAGCTTTTCATTTGCAAATGATGCAGGTCTGAGATTAATGGTCTGCAAATCACCGAGTGGAGATAAAGAACTGCAGGGAGGGATTCTGAAAGCCCCTGAAGATCCAAGGAAAGCCCTATGAGGAGGAAAACCTGCAAAAGGGAAGTGGAACAGCATCTGCTGTGTGGGCAGGAGCTGGTGGCAGAGAAGCAGGCAGCTGCAGAGGAAGGACAGGAGGACTCGACTCCTGGGTTATTATTGGACTGTTCGGATTTTGAACATATAGCTGTTCTTGAAGGAAGATGCTGAAACCTTGCCATGCTTCATAGCTGTTTGTGTGGTTTACTGTGTTCCACAGCTTTTTCTTCAAACGCAACTTTGTTCTGCTTCAACCTTTCAACAAAGCACCAGAGTGTACAGAGATTTGAGTCTTTGCTGGCAAGGACACTGTATTCTCCAACTCGAAAGGAATTTTCCTTCTTAAGTTTAACATCGGGTGTGTACTAAACTGCCTATTTAAATCCAGCCACGCTAAGCCCAGGATACATGGTAAGGCAGGAGTTTTCAAGCTTTGTTACTAGATGTGGCAACAAGGCGAGTTACTCAAGTGCAGGAGCTACTGACCGCACTGGCCCCATGGTGGTCCCATGTAATTTAGATTTAACCACTTCCCTTAGCTGGGAGCAGGAGAAAAGAGGTGTGCAGAGTCTGAGCCAGGAGGAGATTATGTGGCACTGTCACTCGGGTCTTGGTAATGTATGGTGATGAAGGCAGCGCTGCAGAAATAATGTTGTTGCTGTCTCATACCACTCCATATATCACTGGGCTTGGATGTCAATAAATGGGAGAGTCTGAAAACAGTAAGCCATTCCCCACTCGTCTGATCCCTTGTTACAGAAGCACTCTTTGTAGCTCATAGCACACTTTGTCTCACTTACACGTGTAAAAAGCTGGTTTAGGGACCTTTACCAGGTGGACTTCTTCCCAGCTCCGAACCAAAAGCACAAGCTGAGGACATTCCTGAGCTGCAGGGGCTACCTTCTGCAGGTCATGGAAGCAGGCAATAGACCCTGCTCCTCCTCTCTCTGAGTTTGCTGGGCACAGCTATGGTGCATCCTGGTGCCTCGGTGTGCACAGGGAACATATGCCTGGTCTGCGTGCCCGGTCCAGCCTCCCTCAAAAGCCACAACAATCTTTGCATCTGCTTCCATGGGTTTTAGGTCAGGCTTTAAGACATGTCATAACTTTGTACCTCTGTAATTCTCCCCACCCACTTACCCTTCCTTTTCCATTTTACAGTGCATGGAGACAATGTGCAAAGAATTGTGCCATTTTACCTGTAGACTGTTGATTTAAATCGCCCAGTCCCAGCCCCCTGCAATAAATCCTCTCCTGCAGCTTGAGAGCCCCGTTTACTACAGCGGGTTTCCATGGCAATCCTGCGCTCTCCCACGTTCAGCTGCTCAGTACAGGCAGCCAATCCCCCCCACTTCAGATTCCATTCACATAGTCACCTATTGATAGGAAAAAAACCCCAAATGGGCCATGGATAGCTATTTCCTATCTTAACACACTTTCCCCCAATAACAGGATGATATATATGTATTTCAGCACTTAAAGAGAACACTTGCCCTTTTCCAGACATCGTTTGGCATGCAGCATAACATCCAGATATCCTGAAGGTCTAGTTCTTTCCTGACACACACTACTCTTGTTATTGCAGGACATCAATAGGAAAATACAAGCTTAACATTTCCTTGTGTTTCTGACTGTAATCCCTGCAAATGAAATGTACCTATTGCAACAAATGCCTTCGAGGCTTGGGGCAGCCTCGGGGTACCCCCCGGTCCCTGTGTAGCACTCGGTACAACTTTGTGTATGGCACAGAGCACAGGAAAAGTATCTGCTTCTTCCTAACAACCTGGGAAACAGCACGAGCTGCTAGGATTAAAAAAGAAAAAAGAAATAACATCAGCAGTAAGAGCAAAAAATTCTGCAGCCAGGGTCAGAGTCCACCCTCTGTATCTCTGAGTGGTTCACATGCACACTGATAGTTTACAACATTACCTGTGGAGGAAGAAATTTATCTCTTATCTCAGGAACTGTAACGTGGCATTGTTGTTGCTGGGACAGCCCATTTATCTCAGTCCTATTTTGCTGATAAGTACCCTCAAGAATGACTTCAATATGTAGTGGTCAACCCTATGCTCTTTGCAGGTTCAACTCAAATCCCAGTTTATTAAGTGCCTTTATCTTTGTCCCCTTTAGTGTCAGCCCATGTTTTGTCACAGATTTCAGTGGGTGCAGGACTGGCCCCTTGGCTGGCAGACTTCAGAGCAGTACACTATTTTTGTTGATCATCTGCCTCTTCCCACCATGTGGTTACTATAAAATTCATGTCACATCCAGCTTGCAAAGGAAATCTAGATTTGTGCTTTGATTGTTTGCTAACTGAGAATTGCTGTGAAATGTGGTTTACAAAGAAATTGTTTAGTCAGGCACTGGAAAAAAAACAATAAACAAGTACCATTTCCTTTCCTGTTAGCTGGACATGTTTCCCAAAAGTGCAGGAATTCCTCTCACAAAGCTGGGCACGCAGAGCGAAGCAGCAAGAGAGAGAAAGGAGCGTGTCTGCCAGAGCCGGGAATTATCGCTTCTAAGATCCTCGGGGTACATCTGGTGGGCACAAGAGTGTAGCTGCAGGATACGCAGCCGTTTCAAAACAAAGCGACTTAGGAGGAATTTCTGGTTTTGGTTCACACACATCTGACTTCCTGCACTTTGCTAGGCCTTGTGGGTTATTGGTTTAAATATTTCCTAATCAGTGACAGTGCACAACAGCGGAAACTGCAGCCTCTGGGAGGGGAGCCTGCAGCCTGGGCGATGTCAGACAGACCTCCAGACTCCAAACAGCCTCGTACAGGGTTCAGCCCTTACCGAGCCCGGTTGCATTTGCCTTGCAAAACCACCCCAAACCCCGGCTGAAGCTCAGCGTGCTGCAGTGTAGCCGAGCTGGGCAATTCTTCATCGTTGTGCATGCAAGGAAGGGGGAGCTCCTGGCTGGGAAAAAGCAGTGACCGGTACCTGGGCAACACACTCTTGGTGGGATAAGCCCATGCGGTGGGTTCAGCAGCATCTGTCTTGGCAGATTCTTAGCTGCCAGAAACTTTGCAATATCCTTTCCAGAAAAAAAGCCTAAAATGGCTTTTGAAAAACCTCTGCTGGGTACGCGATGGCCTGTAGTCTAATTTGCTAAAACAAATAGGTGTCAGCCTGAGTACCGCTGTAGGGGAAAGTCAGTGTTTGGGGGCTGATGCATCATAAAAGCCCTAAGAGTAAAAACATGGGGCCTAACTCTGTCTTAGTTCCATGTGACAGGAGCTGTGGAATCAGCAGACTGGAACCATATAGGACTGGCTCATTTTGATCACACTGATCTAAAATACAAATCCAAACGGATTTGCTCCTCTCTGCCTCGGCTCGCACTTGGCTCCCTGACTTGGGAGTTTCACACACTGCAGAAGTGGGATTTGGCCCAGTGATAGGTTTCACTTCATCTCTCAGCAGATTTGTGGTCTAACACTCCAAGATGTGCAGCATAACAAGCTGGCAATCTGTCACTCTCCTGGCTCTCATCAGCTCCAACAGCTTGCTGAGAAAAAATGGTGCCAAAATAGATGCCAGTCCGACCTGAGGGACTTGAGAAGCATCGCTTGCAGGCAGCAGAAAGCACTGCCTGTCACACCACGGTCATTCCCGCTCCACTTGGCTCCCCCATCAACCCAGCAGGCTGAGACCAGCCCTGAGCTTTCCTGGTTACTATCACAATTTCCCATCATACCAAATCTTCACTGAAAGTTGCCCTCCTATTGCGAAGTTTCACATTACTGTTTTCTCCTCTCTCTTCTGTGGGCCAGTTCACTTGGCACAGGGGCTGCCCGTGAACCCCAAGGCTGCAGTCAGAGCTCTTATCACTTGTGCACCCTGAATAGCTGTGGTTCCCCTCTTGGACGAGCTCTGCATTCCTAGTACTGAAACCTCTAATCAGGCCAAAACATTGGCTTGGAACGGCTTGCAATGGGAACTTTGCGACTCCAGTCTGCAGCTCAGGAATTCCTAGTCTGGTTAGACTTAAGAAGCTGAAATTCTGGGGATATCTGAGCACAGGCTGCAGTGACACTTATTAGATTAGCAGTCTGAGTCTGTTTCTTCAAGAAAACTTCTCTAGAGACCACAGGGATCCATACACATGAAAGGATGTGGTGTCGGTATCTTGCCTCACCATCAGAGTGCTTTCCAGTAGTAATGAACACTTAACGATACTGACATTGCTGCTTAAAGCAAATCTGTGGCATTAGAAAGCATGAACAAATAACTGAGGACACAAAGCAGAAAGAAAAAAACCCAAAGAGACAGATTCAATAAAAACCAAAGTGCTGATGAAACAGTACCTCAGTCTCCTCTGCTCTGCAGTGAGGTTGGACCTAGAAGAGGATACAGAGGCTCTTTTTGGGCTACTTATTGAACTTCAGCCCATGACAGCAGCAAGTGATGGCTGCTGCTGTGGGGTAACAAGAAATGCGTTGTGTGATTATTTGTCTTTCTTGTATTCACATGCCTGCCATCGACAGCTGAGCCAACAGCAAGTACAGCCTTGGGACCTGCAGAACTTGCACATATAGAGAGGATATTTGTGGGAAGCAAATTTACAAGTTAGAAATGGAAAAATTTCCCAGCAAACCAATGGCTAAGGGCCATGCAATGAATGAAGAGAAGCAACACTGAAGGATCAGCCTACTCTTGGTCATTATATGTCGACTGTAGTAGTTTCAGTTGTAACCACAGATGCAGGAATTGGCTGTGAGTAACTCTGGGGAAAAGAGCCGCAGAAACCAAGTCTCCCAAAGTGATGCACGGGCAGCATGTGAAAAGAAAGCAAATTCACCAGCTGAGCTATATCTTAAGTGTTGCTTAATCATCTGCAGCCATAATCTCAGGAGGGTTTAAGAACTGCACCCTCAAGCCTCAGCCCAGCATGTCACTGCCCATTGAAGCCCATAGATGTTCTGAAAAAAAATATGAAAATAAAGAGGAACATGAATAACTGCTATAGCAGGAATTTTTCTGCTGCTACTCGTCCCAGGTTGTCTTTAACCAAGGTGACAACTGCATTCTCTCCTGGATTGTCCTGTGAGAAACTGGGTCCTGGAGCCTCCCACACTGTGAGCACTTCATCTCCTGTCTGCGAGCCGAGTTTGCCCTCTGCTGTTTGCTGAAAAAAAATGTATTTTTTTCTGGTTAATCCAAAATTGGAGGGTAAGAGCAGCAAGACCTGAAGAACCAGAATTATCACCCCAAGATTTCAAATACTTAAACTTAAAAACTGTGACACTTAAAAAAAGTGCCACCTACAAAGGGGAACGAGCCTTATCTGAGACTTTAGCCTACACTTATTTATATTCTCAGGCTTTTCTTTATAATCCCAAAGAGCAGAAACCCTTTTGTTTTTCATTTCCCCCTAAAAAAAAAGCCAATATTCAGAATTAAGCCCTCTGGTCTCCTGAGACCAGGGATTCAAGTGAGACAGAGTGCTGCTGAGAGCAGGATCAAAGGCTGGATGAGCCCACAGGGGAAGGTGTGAGGAGAGGTGCCCTGGGGTGACAAGAGGAGCTCTGCAATGAGGAAAGATGCCCTGTGATGAGAACTCAGATAGGCCTGGTTTCTGTCCTTGCTCTGACACCCTGTTCTCTCTCCATCCCAGAACTGCAGAGCTGCTTCCACCTGGGCCCCAGGTTGGTGACCCTGCTCCTCCACTGCCCTACCCTCTCCTCTGCAGCCAGCCCTGGGAGCGGCCATCGCCAGGATGCCAGACGCTCTGGAAGGGACGCAAGGACTTGTTAAGAAAGCTGCTGGCACCTTGCCACATGTTTGCAAGCTGAGATCAGCCCTCAGGCTGATCAGGCCTCTTGTTGCTGTTTGTTTTCTCCTCTGTTCCTAACAGCCTCTCCCTGTGCTGTCGCTACTGTCGCCCTGCGCAGGAGGGCTCAAACAAAGGTGTGGTGACAGTCTGATGGCTGGCTGGGCTGGTGGGACTCCTCTGGATGTCCTCTTGCACCTCCCAGTGCTCATAGGCAGGGCACAGACCTGCCGCTTGTCTCAGAGGAACTTCTGTGTTCCCAGGTGGTGCCTCCAAATGGCTCAGCCCAAGGAAGGAGCAGCAAATGGGAAGTCCAGTGCTGAGGTCTTTCTCACTCCTCCCTTTGGAAGTGGCTTCTGGGATTAGCCACTGTAGAAAGGCTGCAGCCCTCCAACAGATCACCTCTAAAGTGCTTCCCAAGGTGCTCTTTGCATAGCTCCTAAGCGGAAACTTTGTTCCACGCATGGATGAGGCTTCAAAAGGTAAGTGTTAACCAGGCAGTAACAAGGGGACATGGGAGGGAGATGACTTTCTTGACTCTCTGATCATAGTCATTGCCTCAAGCGAGTGCACTGGACTCCTGAGCTCCCAGGGCAGCTCTTCAGGCTACATTGACCCAGAGCAAGATGTTTACCAACTGTGTCATCTCCCTGTGTCTCCCAGACTCCCTCACAAGACTGAGAAAATGAGTGGTAATGGGTAACGTTTGCAAACACCACAGAAATGCAAATGATGAGGGTCTTTATGGGCAGTCAGCAATTAGAGATGAGAAAAAACAGACAGGCATAAAAATGACCTAAGCTGTTCCCAAGGGGCAGCAATGACTCCTCCTTTTGCATGGTTATTTCAGACATGGATATCCAGTAAGCAGAGCTCTAGCCCAGCTGGAAGATGGATAACCATTTGGCATCTGGAGAATCTGATCCTCTAGCTGGTACGTGGGTAATGAGCTTCCATCTTCCCCTGTCTGGTTACAGCAGAGACTTGGACAACTTTATTTTAAACCAAGGATTTATCACTTATTGAAGGACTTTAGTGCTTAGTTTAATCTGGATTGTATGACTTCAGACACAACGGAGCAAATAGTTTGAAGTTTGGAGAGTGCTGGACAGTTTTGTAACTGTGCTTGTAGCTCTTGCAGCAACATCAACACTCCCCATTTCAAGCTTCTTTTTAAACAGAAACCTGCTCCATGAATCTTCTTTAGCCTGAAGCCGTCAAGACTTAATTACTGTTGAATGTATGCAACAAGTACACTGTAGGAGCTATTCTGTGCCTGATGTGTTGCTTTGTTTCTTCTGTGAAAAGCCACAAGCCATTCTTACCCTCTTCTTACTCTCACTAGTAATTGTGTATGCTGGTTTGGGGTTTTTTTTTGTGAGTAGCTACCACCAAATGGGACTGAATTGGGAAATTCAGCTCAGACTTTCTTAAATACATGCACAACTACCAGCTAATATCAGGATTTTGCTGATTAAGCACTAACATAGCCCAAAGAGCATTAGCTCTGGCAGAACGAAACACACATTGAGAACAAGCCGTACATAAAAACAGCCCAGACAGAGTTTTTTTGGGAGCAGTTCTGTGTTTCAGCCACCAGCTCTATAATCTATTCCAGTTTGGACACGGGGAGAGATTATTTGTAGTGAAGACACGTGTGAAGAGATTCTAAAACATGTCTTTCATCTCTTGCTTCCACAGATATAGCCTTGGCTTGGAAGAGTCTTCGGAAAGCCCAAGCAGTGGTACGTGCGGTTCAGGGAACACTTGCTGTCACGTATCTTTATCACTCTCTGTCAGCTACCTGTGCATCGCCGCCACGGGGGTTTCTTTCATGGAAATCATGTACCTGAATGCGCCGTAAACAGGCCATTCTGTTTGTTCTTTTGCAATGAACATACAACCCCTTTAATCTTTTGCTAAATGACAAAAAAAAGGATAAGGAGAAAAGCAAGGAATCTTAGCGGATTGTACAACACACTTCAAAATCGGTGACAAGAACAGATAAAGGTTTGCCTTGCTTGTGGCTGGAGCCCTGAGCAGAATAATAGCTGATACTGAGACGGGACATCCTCTGAATTCTGCCCATCTTACTGTCCTCTTAGCAGGAACCATAGTAAGGTTTCTATCAGGCAGAGCAGCTGCACTCACAGCAGTGAAATTGCTGGGATGAGCACATAACATTACCCACACGCAGGCAGTGCTGCTTGCGCCGTCGAGGCCTGACACTAGTGTCACCCTCCTGAAGTCACTGTTGGCTGGGGTTCCTTCCAGCTTATCCTGGTTTTAAAAACATCAGAGCTGCTCTGGTAAAAATCTGATGTGAAGTGTCAATAATGGAGAGAGGTGATTTCATCTCTTATCTTCCCAGTCAACTGCATTCTTTCCAACTGTAGGAAATACCACATGGAACGTGCTCAGACACGCCAGTATTTACAGAGTAACTAGGAGCTGCAAAACTAATCAGAGAAGCAGAGTATGCCAGCAAAAGGCTACCACGGAAAAAAACCCAAACATATGTCTCCCTTCAAAAGACAAATCTGTCTTTTCACAGCTACAAAGGATTGAAAACAAATTTTATCATCAAACATGGAGTTGTGCCAAATCACAGGCAGCCAGAAGAAAGCTTTGGCATGAAATAAGCTTTGGTGAGTTCTGAGTTACTTGGAAACTGCTGAGGCAGGGGGACTGCTTTGGTGCTGGAGGGAAGGGGACAGGAGATAGTGAAATATCCTCTTTATGGAGGAAGGCGTTTATTTTCATCAGCTTTCTACTAATGTTCCCAATAGAATATCACAATGCACAAGGAATCACACCTTGCTGGAGAGAGAGCTCAGGCAAAAGATTCAACATTATCACTCACCAGCTACAGCAAATTAAAAGCTACTTGTGCTCGTCCTCTGAGGGGTTTTTTCCCAGAAGTAACTGAAGTGATGTAAACACAGCATGTTGATTGTTTGCTTTCGCAGGAAATACATAATGTGTTTAAAATCTTCTCTGAAAGACAAAGTGTGATAAGAAAAAAGCAGGAAATTTAATCGAATTCCAGAAGACTTTTAAAAACTAATGACAAAACCAGACTTTACTTATTATTATTCTCACTTCTGCCTGGGTATTTGGTTTTGAGATGGCTTATTGGCTGGGAATGGTATAAGCTGCCAGCCTTTAATATTTATGGATGCTATTTCCTCCCCAAGCAGCAGGGCTTTGTAGTATGCTCATGGAGATGGTTTGCTGCTTGGAGCCTGGCCTCGGTAACAAGGATAGCAGGAGAGGCATGCTGAGCTGAGCTGTTAGCAGCTTTGCTGGAGCTTGTGGGTGTGCATGGGAATCTTTTTTTCCTGCTCCTAGGCCATTTGAACAAGGGAAGGAAAGATGAGATGAATGTTTGCCACTGGTTTTAAATGATCAGGGCACAATGTGACCTGGTGGAGCACACTTCCACACCGTATACGCTGGTACTCAAGTAGCTGGGATTCCGGGTACCAAGGGCAGCATGGGTTTGTGTGCAAGCTAGTAGCCAAATCCTCAGCCTGCCCTGCAGACCTGGGTGGCCTGGAGACAGCGTCCACAGAGATTTCTACACCAGAGAACACACTCCGTTTTTCCATCCCAGAACTGCAATGCTGGCAGGCTCTTTCCTAAGTATGAAGAAAACCACAGCCAGGCATCCAAAGGGCCAGATTTGGTTGGGAAATAGTCCCCAGTAAAAGGGACTGATTTAATTTAATGGTTAAGGAACCTTTTTGGCATTTTGACATTGACTTATTTTTGCTACGCTGTAGATGGTGAGAGGAAGAGAGATGAAACACCTCTGGATGAGAAAAAGAGCCACGAGATTCCTCCAGCCTGCAGGTAAAACACTTGGTGGATGAAGAGGCGAAGGCCCATGTAAAGGGATTTAACATTCTGGCATGCAGGACTTCAGAAAAAGTTTAGCAGCTTACTATTTGTTATAAAACAAAGCCACCAAACAATTTCACCCTTGGAAATGCTGACTAAAGAGCCAGTGGAATGGCCAATGCCCTGACATCAGTTCTCTGTGTTAGTCTATCTGTCCATGCTTGTAAAAACTCTTATCAGACCACGATTCGCTTTGCACTTTCCCAGTATTATCTTCATTTGCCAAACGGCTGGTAACTGGCAAAATGCTGACCCTGTGAAGAAACCAATCCCTGTTGTAGAAACTCAGCTGTCATTCATATCAGCAGTCTGCTGAACAATTTAATAATACACCCACGTGTTCAGTCTTGTTTTTCTTTTTCTTAAGAAAAGGAAATGGTGCTGCTCTCTGCCCTGCTTGGCCACAGACCTGTTCCCTGAAGAGCTCTTCCATGAGCTCTGGCCCATCCAGAATGACCCCACTGTCTCCAAGGGGAGACTCACGCTCAGCACCGTGCAGCCCTGCCAGGAGGGAGGCTGCAGATGGTGAAGGCACAGCTTGGACCTGGTCTCCTGCGAAGAGCCTGCACAGACCAAGAAGGGATGATTTCAGGGAGCAAGCAGATTCAAGAGGTCACACGGTACAAAAGGAAAAATCTCTGTGCTCTCTGCATCACCCACCTCACAGACCATTCTCAGCTGTCCCACCTGGCAGCCAGAGCAACATTCCCGTGCCCACAGCTCTCCTGCTTCCTGCCTACCACCTTTCATCAACCAGCAAGCCCAGCCGTCATAAGCTGGAAGACTTGTGGAAAAGATCACCACAAAAGAAGTTAGAGCAACTCAAGAAGAGAATCCAGGAGCAGAAGCAAAAGCAGCGAGCAGCATCTCGGGAGCAGCAGCACCTAATTTCTGCCTGTGCTAAAGAGCCGCTGCAAAAAAGACCCCTGAAGAGAAAGGTGTGCAGAGTGGTGTCTGCTCCTCCCGCTCCAGTTCACAGAGGTCAGTAGCAGTGTGGCACCTCTAGAGAAAGGCTGAAACTGTGTTCGGTCAGTGCTTTGGCAGCGCCGAGCAACTAACCACACCACTTCAGCCCACACTTTGGCTTATGTTGACCAGCAAACATGTTCATCTGAGAAACTCCTTTACTGCTGCCGCCCTTGGGAGGGCTGTAAACCTCCCTGTGCTATACCTATCAACCTGCTTACAGAGTTCACTTCTCCACTGGATTTACTCCCCAGTGTGCACAAATTTATAAATTTCTTTCCAAGAAATAGCAAAGAATTTGCTGCAAATATATTCTTTTCTCCTCTTTCCTCCCACCTCCTTCCTCCTGCCACGTATAAAGCATGAACTGGGCCAGCAGTACAGTAGTGTGGAGGGGCATCACAGGTATTTAAAGCAGGAATTGTGTAGTTCAGAGGCATTACAGGGGATTTAACAGTTCATTCAGTGGAACTAGTGTGGATCTGAAAGCAAATATTATTAGACTTCCTTATCCTGCTTTGCTGCTAAATTTGGGCCTGAAGAACCATTCATCTACAGCTGTCACTTTAGTTTAGCGTGATTTAAGATCTCAGACTGCTGTGAGTAAGGCATGGACTCGAGAGCAGGGACTGCCCAGGGCTAGCCCATCTAGCCCGAGTGCTCGCAGTCTCTTCGGCCAGCAGGGGATTACTGAGGGTATATCAGACTAGAGAAGACGAGCTGAAAAGCTGTACATAATAAATCTTATTGCTATAATAGCATTAGTGTTAATTCATCGGGCACTATGATCCCTGTCACACACCACCAGTTTCCACAGGCATTTCCCTTAGATTTGCTCCAAACCACCTTTTACAGTGATGTATGGAAGTATTTTATGGTGTTCACCTGGGGTCCGCGGGAGTGCACGTCGTGCTGCCGTCTCCCCTCTCAGCGCTTTCGGTCATCACTGCGCAGCGTTGTCCCTCCTGATACCCAGAAGCCAAAGCCACAATCCCTGCTGAGCCTCTTTTGAACATTCCCAGGGGGAAGGCTAGTTTAGTTTGGTTTTAACCCAGATCATTTTACATAACTGAGTTAGGGAACTATCGGACAAACAGTTCAACTTGCAAAACAGAGGCAGCTTCTGAGGCGGAAGATAGGTCCAGACGCTCAGTGCAGATACAGCTTGTTCAGTTTGTCTGACTGTACTCTACCACTGAAAAAAGAATGTCACGGCTGCACTGCCAGATATTCCCTCTGTTATTCTAATATTCCCTCTAATATTCCCTCCCAGGCTGCAGCCTGACCTAGGAAACCTGCTTCTGCTTTTCCCACATACAGGAGCTGTGGGCTATCGGACACCAGCAGTTGCACTGCTCCTTGTAGCCTAACAGCATTCAAGTATCTGTTTGTCCAGGTTTCAGTGCTTCAGACCAGACATCTTCTCCCCCCTTGCTTGCTGAAGAGCACAAGATATCAAGCAGAAAAAAAATTTACCATCCCTGGGCAAGGGAGGGATTACAAAAAAGCCCCCAGGATCCAGGTTAGCGATGCTGTACCCTAACAGTTTGTTCCAGGCAGCTTGCCCAAGCGTGCAGTGTTTGTGTGCCCTGCAGAGAGAGGTCGCTCTGGATCTCCAGAGACCCCAAGAGGAAAGGTGTCCCAGGAGGTGTGGGCTGTTGCTCAGTATGTTGCTGTACAGGCAGATGGGGTCACGGCCATAACATCAGGGATCCAGGCCGGTGCTTGCTTTGCTGGGACATCTCCAGTACCACAAAAAAGTACCTCAAACTGCTTGTTTGGTGACCAGCATCTTTAGAGAGCCTCCCACTTTTGTGTTCCAAGTGAATGGGACTGAGTTTGGTTTCTTGTTGACAACAGTAATGTCTGAAGTTTGATTTTAGCTGCATGCTAATTCTTTCTGTTTTCTTTCTTTTTTTCCCCTCACAATTAAAGACCAAAGAGAGAGAAGCTCAGCCCAGAGAATTCAAACACAAAGCCAGAGGCAGCCTTCACCCAAGTCCTCTGTTCTGGAGAGAGCAGCAGGTAAAGGTAAGTATGAAAATCATGAGGAATTGCACAGGCTGATGGACAAACTACTGTAGGTCAGTGGCATCTGGGCACTCACCTGCCCAAATCTTTAGCTGGTTACTAAAATAATGTCAGTCAAGGACCAGAGCCTAGTTACACCAAGCAGGTGACAGCGAAAACCACGGAGGGAACAGCCAAAAGTCAGCATTTGTTCAGGGAGGCAGAAGATGACCACCAGCAGCACAGTCAACAGCAGGAAGGGGAGTCCCAGTCACTATCTCTGTTTGCTTTGACCGATACGTCTAAGTGCAGGTTTGAATTACTGGAGCAATTTTGTCCATTTAATTCTATTACTTTGCCTTCAGACTCTGTGGGGAACAAGGCAGAAGTGCTACGGGCGCTGCTCACTCAAAGCAGTTGTATTTTACACTACTCAAGGCACCGGGTGTGTAACTTGTGTGAAACAGGAAGAAAAAAAATCCAAGCTATCTAACAGCGTGCAGATGAAATTATGAGCATAGTGGCATTATGTGCTCTGCTAACCTAAGTAGTATTTAAAATGCATGAAATACATAATAATTTCCTTCTCCCTCTTCTTTTTTTTTTTCATGTGGGGGTTGGTTGTTTTTTTTTTTGTGTTTTGTTTTAATGGATTTTTTGAAAAATGGCTTGATCTTCCTCTGAGAGTGGGTCATAATAAGACCATGCCACACGAAGCATTCATCATTGTAACTGCCAGTGTCATGGTGTCTTTATTGGCTATTAGTTTCTGTCAGTGAAAGAGCCAAGGCAGGGCTACAAAGAGATGAATGAGGGGCAGGGGTCAGAGCCAGAGTACTCAGGAATTTGATGAATTATAAATTTGCTGTAGTTAACAAAAAATTAAGTCGCAACAGCTATAAAATATTCAACTGTTCAGAGGTAGAAAAAAACCCAGGAGAATATTTAAATCAAAAGATTTCCTTCTAGCAAGTGTTTTCATCAGAAATGTAGGCTGATCTTTAACTTTAGCGGGATAGTTTCTGTAGTTAATGAACACTATATAGATTAAAAAAAAAAAGATTTAATTGAAGTTGGGCAATGTGGTGAAGCAAAGATTGTTAGATCTACATAATAATTTGTCACTTGCATTTAGAGAAACTAAGCATACAAATAAATGCACCCTGGATTTCTAATACTGCTAAACTTAAAGTAATAAAGCAAGCTGTTTCATTAAAAACACTGACGGATCTCAGCCACCTCAAAACCAACAGATTCTGGCAATTCCATCCACGGTTCATGCTGCCAGAGACCAAACTAGATCTAGATCACATGGGTCTAGTGAATGGTTCCACTGACAGCTTCCCAAGCAAGTCCACGTGATCATAGGAAGGGATTCAGCCCCACGGGCAGTGAAGTTCTTCACTGTCTGAAGAAAACCATTTCTCTTGTGACATGACCTAAACTGCACAGTTATGATGAGCCTCTGGAGGATCTCAGTCTGGTGCTAATTCAGCTGATGAAGGTGTCTGTGACTCCATCAGTGACCATGGTAGAGAGCCCAGGGCTGGAAGCTGAGAAGATCTTGCCTTACAGCTGTCCACAAAGCAAAGGGGAATCTTGGGACCATCCCATTAACCAGCCAATCTCTGAAAGTGCATCATGTCCAACAGGTGATTCTCAGAGGTGCTTCATAGTCAGCTCAGCCCATAGACAAGGTTACTGAAGCTAAAAAAAGGACTCAGTTGACTGAGTCCTGAACTGCATCTTTGAACTGGGGCTGACACCTGCTTAAGAGTACAAGCAAAAGATCGAATCGAAACCTTGAATATTTCCCTTGGAGGAGAATTTGGAGGGGAGGATTTCCATGCAAAACCAAATGAGTACCTGTTTAGTCACCTTCTGCTGGAGAAGTGTTTGCAATAAATACATACTTATGGCAGTGCCAGTATTGGCACACTGTGAATGCAATCAGAAATTATCAAGTAAAACAGTGATAAATGTTGTCTATTACGTGACACCACCTATTAAGCAAGAGTAATTTGCTTGTGCTGCATAGTGCATCGTTTATTTTTGCATTATACATCGTCCCTTGTGCTGTATCATTCATTGATTCCTCCAGACCTCTTCCTGCTGAGTCTCACCAGTTTAAAAATGAATTAGTTTACTCTAGTGAGTTTGAAGTAATCACAAGGAAAATCACATTTTCATTATCCCCCACCCCCAGTTCTCAAATCTGCTGGTGCCCGGTCAGTACCAGCTGTCTGCAGCTGCCATCATAGAAAGATGCTCTCAGATGCTCTCAGGGCAGCATTCTGACCTTCTCTTAGTGTTCTTGAGGACTCTGGGAGTCAATGGTTTCTGAGTAAAACTTGTAAGAACTGGGGAACATGCTACCTGCTACAAGTGTTAAATTATATAAATGCTAATGGTAAAGCATTAGGAAATCACTGAACCTTCACCTCTCACCCTCATCTAATTCATGAACCATCCCTCTGTCAGTGAATAGACCCCAGCAGAGTGACAGCCTCCAAAGTTTGAGTACTTTAAAAACTTTCTGTTACCAGAGTAGCATCGACCTTTTATTAAACCTGTCCCCACACCTTCAGGGTGATTCCTGGAAATCACCATGAAAAAAAAAAAATATATAATAAAGTTACAATTTTCTTTCAGAGCACATGTGAGGGTTTAATAATCAAATACAAATGCTCTGTTTCAGGTGCGAAGCTACCTGGTGCTTCTGCATGGAGAGAAGGTCAGAAGATAGCTAGAAAGTTGCTCGGTCCACCCCCTACGTTTCCAAATCTGAGGAGCATGGCTGAAGAGCAGACCACAGCAAATACCTTTGGTACAGTCGCCTCTCTACAAGGCTACTTCTTCTGGCACACAAACAAAATAAGTGGTTTATTAAAACTAGTTGAAACAAGAGGTTTCAAGGCCCTTCTGAGCACTATCTTTAATGACTCTTGCAATAACTCACTTGTCAGGTTAACGACCACCCAGAGCAATGACTAAAGCTGTTGCCCATGGTCAGCTGGCACACTGAATCCACTGTGAGTTTGAAGAGACAATGTGTCCGCACTGTGTCCTTAAAATAAGACTCATCTGGATCAGGACACAGGTTCTGTCTCGCTAGCAGAGATACAGCATCAGCACCATGTCCTGCACGTCCCAGCACACTCTGCTTTTTAGCTGGGTTGGTTCGCCAGGCACAGCCGCAGAGCTTCCCTGGGTCCCCCCATAGCTGAGGCTGGCACTGAGGCCTCACTGGGGTATGTGGACAAGTGTCAAGAGGTTTATGAGACAAAGGCTTTCACTGCCCCTGTGTATTAAATTCTATTTATATTGAAAGGCAACAAACCACACGCATAATTTGTCCAACTGGCCACTGCAACTTCAAATTTCACCCTTACAGATTTCTCTTCCTAGAACACTGCAGGTTTTACATCACATACCAGCCTGAGCTACACGTGCAAATAGTCCCCAGACCTCTGGTAGGAAGCAGGTTTGAGATGCACACGATAGATACAGGAATTGATACATCTCTGAAGTAGTAACACCACTGTTGTTTCCAAATGATTTCCACAGAACCTGGTAAAGGATTCACAGCAATGCCAGGGATGGAAAACAGCTCCAGAGAAAAGGAAAATGAACCTGTGGGCAAGAGCCCTGAATTCAAAAGCTGCATGGTTCCCCCCAGCAAGCCTGCTGAAAGGGGCTGCAATGCCCCGGCCAAGGGTATAAAACAAATACTCAGGAACCTTCATTTGCAAAGCCAATATCATGATGAACACAGACATACCAGGCTCTCAAAAGATACTGCGAAAGGAAAGGTAGAAGTTCTGCAGCAATACCTAGGGATCCAGTCTCCTTCACCTGCACCTGGGGTCATAACTCCCTCTGCCTTCACCGGGGGAAAGATACGCTCTTCAGTAATGAAAGATGGAGCCAAGCCCAGCAGCTCAGGAAACCGCAGCAGAGGAAAAAACACATCTCCTCAGAGACAGAAAAGCTCAAGCAGCCCTGAACAGAAAGGACCTGAGAAAGAAAACCTTAAGCACCCTTCAAAGAAGAGGGTAAATATTAGAAAGCCTCACCCCTACAGCCCAGAAATTGTTCAGGAATTTATGCATCGAAAGAATGAAGAAAGAAAGAAAAAGAGACTAGAAGAGAAAAAGTCTTTGGTGCAGGCCATGGAGATGAGAAATAAGAGACTGCAAGAAGTGTATAGGAAACAGAAAGAAGCTGTTGGAAAGAAAAGGTGTTCTGAGCAGATGTGCAAGCTCCTCAGGGAAACAGCTGCTGTAAAAGGAAGTCCTCAGGGTAAACTTGAGCAGGTAAGTCATAAAGGAGTGGCGGATTGAAAACCCTCCAATCTTGATCAGCACGGCACCATGTAGCAGAGGAAACACTTCATACAAATGCTTGGAAATGTCAGGGAGAAAAAAATTTACCTGGAAATTAACTTCTAATTATGGCAAGAACTGCTGGGCTCATTATTAAGGCTGACACCCTTGACTTCAGGGCCAAAAGCCTGGAAATCTCCAGTGCCTGAACTAAAAGAACAGGTTTGGTTTTCGGTACATGTGGTTTTCCAGTTACATGAAGCAATTATTAAGAAGAACAAAAGCCAAATATTGCCCTCGTGTTGCTGAGCTATTTATTGCTTACACTAACGGTCACTTCTGTTTCAGGAGCAAACCGGTGGTGGAACCCTGGAGAGGAATTTCATGGCCTGGGTGGATAAAACATCCTGTACCCTATTAAGTAAAGACCACAGAGGCAGGTACTCAGATATAAAATAAAATCATCCTAGAACGCCTCTTCCTCAGCACACACTGCAAATTTTTCATAGTATTCTGTCATAAACTATAAAAAATAGAGCAATGGACTAACGTACTGCCACATCTCACCTTCAAATCACCCTCACCGTGCCCTAGTCCCGAGCAGTTACAGAACCTGGGAGCATCTGGGAGTGCTTTTGTGCACAGGACACCGACGCTCTGGCTCTCCAGGTTGAGGCAAACTTAGCAGCCAGACTTCTCTGTTTTGTATTTTTAAAGAATAACTATTCCTTGCCAGCCCCAGGCTGATTCTTCTCCTCATTTGTCAGCAGTTCACTCTCCATCCTGAATCTATCATTTGACAAATGTATTTACAGACAGGGAAATCTGTTTCCTTTTCTTTTGTGAAGCGCTTTAGTGAGGATACTGGTCTGTGCAGAAAGCTACCGTTACTTTATCTTTATAACATGACAGTTCTCTTTTTTTGTTTAAACAGGAATCGGCTTCTAGAAACCCTTCATTCACCTGAAAAGAGAGAGGCATTAACTCCACCAGCTCCCCTGGAATCCAGCTGCTGGTTTCTTAGTCCTCTGAGATGTGAAGACTTGAGGGACTGCTCTCCCCCAGCTCTGCAAGAACCTCCTCTGAGCTTTTTCCTTCCTCAGAAAGATGCAAAACCTTACTCCAAGGATTCAAGTTCTGGTCTTTCTCCATACAGAAGTAAACAGGATCGAGTGAAAGCCATACAGAGACTATCCGAGGAACTTGCAGAAAAGATTGAGGTGGCAACCAAGAGACTGAATGCAGCAAGCTGGGTTAAGGGCTCTGCTGACAAAACATCAACACAGGCAACTCTGGATCTTTACAATGAGTCTTCTTCTGTCCCAGAGCCTGAAACATCCAAGGATGAGCAAGACAGGACAATGACTATACAAATGCTTCTGGATGCCCCAGCTCCTGGTGAACTACACGTGTCATCAGGTAAGGACTTTCGTGGACTGGAGAGTAGCCTTGTAGATGGCACAGAGGGTGAAACAGCCCTGGACAGACAGCAGGAGATGCCCACTGCTTTGCCTGGTGGGAGTGCTGCGAGCAAGGAATTAACTGTGGATCATTCACAGCTCAGGACAGAGGCATCTCAACGCTGGGGGAGACCCAAGCAACATATTGCAAGGTAGATCATGTTGACACGATGCAACAATAGAAGTAAGGAAGGAATTATAAGCCTAAGGCTCAGTACTTAGAAACCTGTGGATAAGAAGAGCTATATGGAAGTTAAGTGCTCAGAGATAAGTAGGCAGAGAATAGGTGCCAAAGCTTGGGCCATTTCATTTCTGCAAAGAGCATATTTATTAAATGCCCTCATTTGTCTTTCTTAAAAGGTTTTCCTGCGAATAAGGGCTCCGGGGTGGACATAAGTCCGCTGCATGAAAAGCCAATAACCAGCCCAGCCTCTCCATCTCACCAGCTCCTCGCTAGAAGGTAAACAAATCCAGATATATTCTTCTCTGCTAAATGCACCCCCCACTCACGCGTAGTTTATAAAATAAATAGCACCAATTCAGCCTGGAGCCAGCCCACTCCTTACTCCTTACCCAGTGAATTGCCGAGTAGGCAGATTCGGACACAAAATGTACTGAAAGACAGAATCGCTTATTTGTGGAGAGCTGGAAGATCAATAGTGAAGGTTCAGCTGGGTTTTTTGAAGATGTGTTTGATAGATATGGTCCTGAAGGACATGGTTTAGTGGTGACCCGGCAGTGCTGGGGGAACGGTTGGGCTTGATAATCTGAAAGGTCTTTTCCAACCCAAACGATTCTGTGATTCTAGAGGAGGTTTTTTTCCCAGATGCAACCTCCCAGCAGCCTGCGGAGTCTGGGAGCCGAGGCGGAGAGGCCCTTCCCCGCTAGTCCGTGGAGGCTTCGCCTTCCCGGCCTTCCATGAAGCGGGGGCAGCCCCCGGGGGGCGACGGGTCCCGGTGCAGGGGTCGGGGCGGGGCGACGGGGGGGGAGCTGGGGCCG
>JAAGNO010003586.1:0-12038 GCA_033439905.1 Ceryle rudis | reverse complement strand
TAACTACATTCACATAAATAGCAGATTATATTATATTAATATATTATATTATATATAATTATACAATATTAATACTAACCCTGAGAAAACAAGTTTATGATGTAACATAATAAGAAGTAGCTATATGGACCAAAACCAATGATCTCAAATTCTTTTCTTAATTATACCTCTAAACTGAAGAATATGAAATACAATTCTCTGTTTTTTTCTAAACTGATACCAGTCAGCAGACTGAAAGATTAACCTCTCCATATGAGTAAATATTGTTCTTCAGAATACACTTGAAAAAGAGACCAACGGTTCAAATTTCTGAAAAAGCATTTTACCATCTCAGTTCATTTTGTTTTCCAGTATTAATTTCTTTAATATAATTTCTGCTTATGTATCGCTTCTACTATTTATCAATATAGAGGAAAAATTCAGTAAACCCCTCCAAACTGAGGGGGCCAAGACAACTACATAGAAAATAACTATAATCCCAGAACGAACTGCGTAAGTATGACATTCTTCGGTCAGACTACAATTCTTTTGATGTCATTTGGGAACTATTTCCTTTTTCTATCTACTCCTGCATCAAAATGTTCCTTTTCTTCAAACCATTGTCCACAGTCAGTGTGCTCATTTTCTTCAGGCTACTGCTTGCAGGGTTATCTGAGAGTGCTATTGGCATTGGTGTTTGGCAGGCACGATACTTCCTTTGTGGAAAGGCAGCCAGGGTTCTTATCACTGAAGCTCATGTAAATAACTCCTTATCTACATAAGCTCAGGTGGAAGCTTAGCATCAGCATTTTTTTATTCCTGAATTCAAGTATCAAGCAATTTTCTATTCTCTGAAAGTATTTGTACTGTATTACAGTCGGTGTGTAATATATATGAACACATAGTAATATATCACACACCTTCCCTGACCTTTTAATCAAAATAATAAAGATACATCCATAGTTTCACAAAGGGGAATATATTATAGTATTTTCACAGTTATAATCTACATCTCAAATACCCACGCAGAAACCACAGGAGGGGCTGATGTCAGAAGACAGACTGGCTACTGGAGGAAAACAGAAACAGGCAACGAAGATGAGGAGTGAAGCTAGTTAATCATCTCTTCAATTTTGCCTGCAAATACACAGAGCCCATAAAGCTTCTGAGTCATTGGAAGTGGACAACAAGAAAGGACAAAATGGGTGAGGTTTATTTTATCAGTTAATAAAGATAACTTGCAGGTCTTATGTCTGAAAATACATACATGAATTAAAAAACTTTTGGGTAATAAGCCAAAGAGGTAGACTTCAAGAACAGTACAGTTTAAAAAAGGAACTTAAACTGATGCACCTTCTGTGATTAAGACCTGCTTATGTCTAAAACATTCTTATAATACTTATTGCTAATCCTTTACAAGAAATGAGCCTTCAAAATGAACACATGAACCTATATTTAAATGTCATATATTATCCATCAGCTTTTCCCGATAAAATTAGCATTTCAATGTCTTTACCTTGTAGACAAAGCACAGAGGGATCCCACTGCTACAACATATTTTGCAGGACCCCATCCAACATATTCAAATGCTACTGGCAGAGGGCTTTTCTCATCTAGAAGATAGTATGGCATCATAAGTGTCAGTGCAGCTGAAACCCCAAAATAGGCCATGAAGCAGACCAGCAGAGACGCTACAATTCCTATGGGTATGGCTTTCTGAGGATTCTTGACTTCTTCTCCTGAAAAAAAAAGAAAAAAAAGACATCCCACCAAAAATTCTTACTTATTTCCACATTCAGTTTTAAAAGATAACATCAAAGACAAATCATTTGTTAATCTAAGCCATGGGAATCATATCTGTAATAGGAGTTTTAAAAATTTGTGTAAGATAAACTCAGTGACACAGACCGAAACTCAGTAGTTTGTTGCCAGAACTAGAAAACTTAAAATATATTCCATATTTAGAGTACTCAAAGCCTATAATTTCTAGCTAGTTATCAACAATTTGTAAGTTCAATGTATTCATTCCCTATCAGCCATACACAAGCCACCCCTTAGGAGAGATATCTCAAGAGAATTGTAAAAGTGGTCAGGTGATTATCACAATTTGGGCAGAAAAAAAATGTATACTAAGCACTTCCCAGACTTGGAAAGCAACACTTAAATTTCTTCAGAATAGGAACAAAATAAGCAAAACCTCCTCTTTCCTCCCAGAGTGACAGCCACATTCAGAAAGTAATTCAGACTCATTCTATATGGACTGAAAGAGGTTTAGGAGAAAGCAAAAGAGTAACAGTAGACAGACTGTTACATTGTTTGTGTGGTTTTTTTTGGTTTTGTTGTGTTTTTTTTTTAATATATTATACATAGATACATATAGATATATACACACACATATAGATACTATACCAGTTGTTGCAATGCAGTCAAATCCTACAAAAGCATAAAAACAGGTTGCAGCACCAGCCAATGTTCCTGTGAAACCATATGGCATAAAGCCACCGCTCCCATATATACTTGTTACATTCTCATAAGATGAGAAATTCCTATAAGGAACAAAAACACAACAGAAAAATAACATTACTTATTATTATTGATAGGACAAACACATGCATCCTTCTCCCCTACCACTCTGGTAAAAAACTGCTAAAATGCTCTCGTCACAAAAAGAGAGCTTTACAAAACTGCATGACAAGACATTTTTATATCAAAGCTTGTAAGAAAGGCAAAAATACCTGAAGCAACTATCATCTTACACACTTTGCAGTTTGCAACAAAACATACTAAAATGCTAATGGTCTAGGCAACTCTCGCTGTCATATACTGCAGTTTATACATGGCTTAAGGATAAAAAGCCAGTAACCTCTCAAATGACTATGGACAACAGTATTGAAATAAGATGATTTTTTAAAGACAACTCCAAACAAGAAAATAAAAACCTATATCTAAGAAAATAAAAAGTGTATCATTCTCAGCAACAGAGTTATTGGTTGATATAAAACCTGCAATACCACTAAAGCAACTGTAAGAGAAAATTGCTTGGAATGCAAGTAAATTGATTAAAAAATAAATTAATTACTCTGTTAATGCAGTAAGGTTTATGAGATATTCTTCACTTATTTTCCAGTTGTCAGCATCTCCTTTCACAAAACCAGAAATCATAACGAAGAGTAGGACCAAGATGTTAATAGCAGTGAAAATTTTATTCACCCATGCGGATTCTTTTACTCCGAAAGATAAAAGACCTATAAATAAAAATATTTTGTAGATGTGAATGGTCCCTTAAACTAATAAAATGGCATTTTAAAGAAGATGCATATATATACAAATACTGTGAACAATACTAGAAAAACAGCACTGGATTTTATACTTTCAAAAAGCAGTAGCACAAATTTACTAGACTATTTGACAGCATGACAACAGGCAAGTGTATTTGAAACCACAAAACAAGAAGGTTCTTTAATTGTATTCTTTAAATATTTAAAAGTATTTCGAGCAAGTGCTACTTTGCTGAGATTCCAATTCATATCTCTATCTTATGTGATGGAGCAAAAATAGGTACAAGAACTCTGTGATTAGTAAAAATAGATTGGTAGAATCTATTCCTTACAGAACAATTACTCATTAGTTAATAAAATAAGTAGAATTATTAGTTTAATAATGTAATCTGTTCACTCTAAGTTTTTCAGGGCATATCCATCACAGTGTAGGAGTACCATTTCCTAGCTCATTAATCAAATTAATCATTAATGCACACCTCCTGTTTCTAAACACAGATTCATAGAGATTCTAGAAAATGGATAGAATATACATATGCCTTAGACTGCTGAGTAGTGCATTTAAACAATCTGAAAGTTATTCCATCAGGATCCTACCGTGCCATTAGATCTGTAACAGCTGTAAGAGCACTAACAGTTTAATGGAAGAGCAGGCAGTGAGCAGATCAGGAAAAATTAAATACAAAGGGAAAGCCTCCACAGGTTCTTTCCACTCCAAGCATTTCCACTAAGATGATATACATGCTTTCACTCATTAATTAGAGATTAAGTCTGAAAATTTTAAGCCTCTCAAGAGAATGTCTAAAAAATTTCTGACTCTGCTAATGAGACATTTGCTATCTTATCATAATACAGAAGTTATCATATGAGCAGCTCAAGTTTTCTCCACCAATGGCATTTTTATTGGAAATAGATGTATGGTTTCTCTAGGTCTTTTTTTTTTTCCCCAAGAAGGCAGTGTCTCAATCACCCTAATGCAGTATGAAGTATAATAAATACATTTTTTTAAAGTCCCTTCTGTAGGAAAAGAAAAAAAATCCCCAAAACAGATTTCTGTGTACTTTCTGTCATGCTTAGCACATAACAATTTCTGTAAGGCATCATCTGCTACTCCTATGATTCAGCTTTGTGCAGCTCAGAATCCAATTACTGTACCATGCTCAGTCCACACATCCCTGAGCCAATCCCGCTGCTCTGACTCTCAGCAGCAGTGAATTCTACCCTGTTCATTCACTGGTGGCGTGGCTGCTCACCACAGAGACCTAGAGAGGTCACTTGTGGCATGAGTGTAAGAGAAGTGAAGAAGGAATGGTGGTGGGGCTGAAAAGACAGGACACAAATGAAAACTCAGGAGCAGTGGCAAACCACAGGAGAAACATTTCCTCTTCTGTCAAGCATCTCTGCTTCTTATGTTAGAAGGCAGCAATAGCAATGGAGAAAACATAAAAGATCAGCATCTATACTAGCATTTTATAGTCTGACTTACGGAGTTTCAGTGCTCTGCTTTTCAAAATGTTATGGTTTTCCTCCTTCCTTTGGAAAAGGTGAAACTGAAAGGTCTGTTCTACCTATATACCAAATTTATTCCCATTCTTCCTGAAGACATAAGGGTCTGAACTGGTCCTATAGGCAACTCTGAGCCACAAACGTGGCAGGATGCTGGAGTAAACCTTGTCTAGTAAACTCCCTGATCTTCCTAAGTGTGGAAACTCATCTGTTTATGTGCAGAGACCTAATAAAAGCTTCAGGTGCTCTGGTCACTCATTCAAGCATTAGGAGATGAGCAGAAAAGTTTTCCTAAGTACTGAGTCCAAGAAAGGCATTCAGAATAAGAGAACAGGAGGTCGTAGACATATAAATTAGTTTCACCTTCCAGAGAAGAAAAGTTCCTGCTTTTCTTTGATCTAAAGAGACACTGAACATGATAAATATTTGAGATATGGGTAAGACCTCTACCGAATACTGAAACACTTCCAGAATTGGATGAAAACAAACAGTACACTATAGAATACACTTAACTGCTTCCTTCACTCCTGGTAGTAGTAAGAAGTTTCCTTGTGGAAAGCAATTGTTAAATGCGAACATAAATAAGTTGCAGAATTTTTGAGCTTTTTGATCCTTCAGAAAGCATGTAGTTGGGGTCAATTTTTGTGATTTAATATCTCAATACATGAGTAAAGATGAAAAAGGAACAGAACTGAGTGAAGCAGACATGTAAGGTTTACTCAGGTTTCAAACTGGTCCTTTGGGCCAAGCTGGTACCCTGGAGTCCCTTTAGCTCAAGCAGGTTCTAGGCTGAAAAACTCTTTTGAAGGCTTATGAAGGGGAAAGTTATTTTATACTGAATAAGTTAACATTTTGGAGGGGAAAAAAAAACCTTACAAATACTCACTACATGCACAATAAGTGATTTAAGGAGAGCATGTTACATCACCAAACTACAGTGCTTAACCTCAAGGTCCCTCTGAAAGCACTCACCACTGATAAAACCATAAAAGCCACAGAGAACTGTATTGTTTTCCTGTTACCACCCATCTTTTATAAAGTACTGACAAGTGATTGTCATGTATCAACTTCAACAAAAGAAGGGGGTACAGAGGGAAATTTAATTCTATAAATTTAATTCCCAGAGTCATCGTCTCAATACACAAATGCACATCAGAACTTCTTAAACATTATTAAGGCATCTCTGGTAAAACGCAAACTGCAGTTTAGGATTTTTATCTGTAAGAAACACTCTGACATCACAACCATCATAAATGAAATCATATATTGTCTTACCTGATAACAATAATATAAGGAATACAGCAAAGAAGTCAGGATACTCTGCTAGTCCAGAGTAATTCATTTTGAAGTAAGTTCTGAAGAAATGACCAATCTGCTTTCCAAGAAGTTCATCAAAGGTGCCACTCCATGCTCTTGCTACGCTTGATGTACCTTCATAAAATACATGCATGTTTAGGGTTTTGCATTTGTGCAATGGAATACAGCTACTTCTACTGAAAAAGAAATAAAAGTAAGCATGTTGCTACTTGCATTTTAAAAAGCAGAGTGTGTTAAAACAACTGATTTTGTTTTGCTGAGGAATTTTAACATTTTAGAATTTTTTTCTACATAGTTAAATGGTAATATATTATTCTACAACTAAAATATAGACTTTTGTACTTCATTTATTTCCAAAATATTACAGAAATTATTTCTCTATCATTTATAACTAATGTCATACTGCTAGAGCTAGTAATTAAGATTAATACTTTCCTCTGGTAAAGAGTACACGTGGCCGTGGCTAAATAAAACCATACTTTTACACCTCTCCTATCATGAAATACACTTCAATACAATACTTGAGCATATTTATTTTGTAGTGATTTGGGAAACAATTCTGTAGTTATGTGTGTATATATATATATAGCTAGATGTGCTTATACACAGTATAATGGATGCTTGGAACACATATCTCTGGAATAAAATGTTTCTGAATCAAAAATATATCATCTCTGCTAAAGCACTGAAATAGTTATTTGAATAACTTCCATATAAGCATTGATTTTATTCAGACCTGGTCAACTTTGTATTTTATGGGATTACCTGGCAGATCACTATTTATTTAGCATCAGGTTATAGTAACAAGTTAGTACTTAAACATCATGACTTTCTTGAAATGAGATACTATAGTGATGCTGTCCCTGTAAACATCCTTGCTGTGTGTATTCCAAAAAAAAAAAAAAAAGCTTCTTGATTTTATTGGAACTATTCTTGCTGACCAAAAACGTCAATAAAATCCTGTTTATTCTTGTGCATCATCACTGAACTGTCTGACACAATTTTCATACTAGGTATGCAGACCCTACTGCTGAAGACACACAGTTTACAAAAGCATCCTGCAAAAAATTTGTTTGCTGCACGGGAGAAAAAAACCTAATCAAATTACTTTGGTTATTTCATCTCGGCAGGCATATAATGAGATAGAAGCTAAGTGTAGAGACAAGAAAGAAAGACAGACTCAAATCTGTATTTTATATCTGCTGTCTCAGAAACCCTTGAGACCTGTGTTTGTTCTTAAGCTTACCTATAACATAGGATAAAATGAGATTCCAACCAGTGATAAAAGCCCACAGTTCACCAACAGTTACGTAAGTATACAAATATGCAGAACCAGTCTTGGGAACACGAGCACCGAACTCAGCATAGCAGAGACCTGCCATCACAGATGCCAGCGCAGCAATGAGGAAAGAAACAACGATGCTAGGTCCAGAATCGGATTTGGCTACTTCTCCAGCAAGGACATAAACACCAGCACCAAGGGTGCTTCCTACTCCCAGGGCTATAAGGTCCACTGTCGATAAGCATCGGCACAACTTGGAGTCCTCAAGACTTTCACCACTGACATTCTTCTTTCGCACCAGACATCGAACAAAGGACAAAGCTGGTCCACAGGGCAACATAGTGGACGTAGAGCTCTGAAAGAAATCATTACAGTAGATAAAAGATAGCATAGACACTGGTGAGAAGCAATGAAAAATATGTATTTGCATAAAGAACTTTAATCACACCTACACTGTTCTGTGACATTAAATAGGCTGGCATGTGCTTTTTCCCCAGGAAACAAATTAGGAATTCAATATTCATAGTTTTATATTTAGCACTTATTTCCCCAGGGAAAGATATTTATTATCTTTAGGTGTACTACAGTGCTGTGAAAAATAAGACAATGTTTCTATTCTTAACCATTTCTAAAACAGAACTAGAACAGTCTATTATCTCAGATATCATAAGGACTTTTAAGATATGGATCAACACCAACATAAATAAGGATTTTTAAGATCTAGAACTCTTAACGCTAAGGCTATATAAACAGCAAAAGCTTTAAAATACAACATTCTGACAGACAATACAATCTCATTTTGCCTTCAAATACATGGCTTTTGCCTTTAGAATTTGCTTCAGTAAAAAACACTTGAAAGCAGATTAGAATAGTGTTTCTACTCCCTCACAGTGATGAAGTTTCCCAGAACTAATTATCTTCACAAGAAACCTCATACAACTCTCCCTTAAAATCATCTAACAAAACCTGATGGTGTAACTGCTCATCCCATGCCAGCTGCAGTTCTTCGGTATTCTGAGCACACATTGCAGTGTGGGGTGCTATCAGCTCTTGCATGCAAGCTCAGATTTTGTGACCAGCTCGGTCCTGGAGGCCAGCAGGCAGTTAGCACTTCTCTGGCCTGTGATACAGGTGCCTGCTAAGGAGGAACAGCAGTGAGCCAGTTTCTCAACTCAAAAAAAATAATAGCTGAGGGTCCAAAACATTTCTTTGGGAGGCAAGACACAAGCATCTCATAGGAAATAATATCTCAAAGAGACAGCATTAATGTACAAATTCTAATTTTTATGTCTTTGTTTGAATTGTATTGTTGATGACTAAAAGTTGTATAAGAATTAAGTCATACCATCTGCCATCTCTCCAAACTGATATTTGTCTTTGCAAGTCATACCATAAACATCTATATTCTGCTTATGATTTGTTAAGTGGAATCCTCCTGGGAACTGAGAATCTTTTTCATTTAGATGAAGATCTTCTGCTAGTAGATTTCTTCCCTGTCTGTATCAGTTTCCTAGACCAGGAAATGGCCTTTCTACTCACAGTAGTACAATCCACTAATAGCAATGACTTTGCATCAAGATGGATAGCTCAGCAGTGTTTCATCCTAGAACAAAGAGTCGGAAGCAAGAGAACTGCCACTCTGCTAAGAGATTGCTAGAAAGAAAAAATCCCTTTGGGTATGAAAAAGAACACTAAACAGTTTCCAACACTTGTTACACAAACGGCATCTCAGATTTCTCTGCTCCTTTGCAATTCAGGACAAGTTCTGAAGGCTGTAAAGTCATCTACTGCAGCGTCCATGTGGGTGATATAATGGTTTTCTCTTCTGAGAAGGAATCCTTGTGACAAAATACAAGGGTTTTTTCTGCTTCTGTTTTTTGTGATTCTTGTGGAGAGGATGGGAGGCCAGTTCTCTCTAGCCACAAGCCAGTAAAATGAAACTACCTGTTCTGGCTCAAACCCACTCTTTCTTCTTTAGCCTTTAAAAACTGGAGTGCAACCAAAGACAAAGTTTGAGACACAAACTTTATGTCCATAGAGAAAAAAATAAATAAACCTCATATGCATGAGAAATGTATCTTTTAAGGTGTATCCATCCTAACATGGACTTGATGAACACACATCCGTTTAAGATGCCCACTGCAATCCAAAACATCCTACACTATTCCTGTTTGTACTATGCACCTATGCAGTGTCTGAATACTACTTCACAACTTCTGTTGCTGTGTTCCAAGTGCAGCATTGTACCTCAGACATGGACCCCTTTCAGATTTGGGATGGCTGAGACATTCCAAGACTCCAGTACTGATCACCTCATACATGATAGGAAGGTGCAGCAGGAAGAACTGATGAGATTTTGAGGATATTTGGCCTCCACACAGGACCAAATGACATAGGTAAGTGGTAACAAAGTGTCTACAGAAATCACTGACAAATGTAACCTTTTTCTGAGGTTCCCTTGCAAGACAGATCCTTTGCCACATTACCCACTGCAAGAGAACGACCTGGGCTCCGACTCAGTGCAGACGTGCTGACGCACAAGCACAGCTTATCCTAACACTGTGGCTGAGCACACCACACTCAAAATACTAACCTACAGAAACAAAAAAGGTAGCAGCTGGGTGTGCCTTTTGGTGGCAGTGTTGCCCCAGATAAGCTTACATTGACTGCAACCACACACTCTTAGAAAGAGGCTTATTCCTGCGCCAGCATGATTGGGCAAATCTCACCGCTTCCTTTTCTGTTGATCTTTAGGACACAGGAACATAAAACAGGGTAAGTGAACATGGAATAAAAATTCTCTCTCCCACTTTTTGTCCAGCAGCTCTCAGTTTTTTCCTCACTGCTTCTTTTTACTTCCTCTTTTAAGCACTGCAGTCTGAGCCTGACTCATCACAGACCATTGTAGCCTCTGCTTCCTCTTCACCTCTGCTGCCATGAGTTTCACCAGCACTGGCCCAGGCCTCTGCTGAACGTCCTGCACAGCTGATGAGCGCTGGCTCTACTCTGAGCCTTGCTGGGGAGGCACACTCGACAGCTTGGGGAATGGGGTTTGTGGTAATACATTGGGTAATCAATCAAGAAGTGATCTCTCTTAATGCTCTGCTGCTGACAAAGCTCACAGTGCTTCTGGTGCATTTCCGAGGCACCTGTCCTACGTTTCTTAGAGCAGAGCTAGATACCTGCCTGCCTTTCTACAACAGCATTAGGCATGTAGGCTGAAAGTCCGGGTGTGCTGAGTTGTTCATGCAGTTTAAACACAGCAAGGATTGAATCCTGAGCTTATAAGGAGTTTAAACATTGGAAATTTGTGATAAGAAACCAAAATGGAATCTGCCCTTGCACTCTCCAACAATGTGTAGTTTTTTCTAATTAAGGTGAGGAGCAGACACAGCCTGTTGCTCCTCCCATGCATTCAGACCTGTGCTAGGCTTTCCTCCGGTGAAGTCTACTTTACAGAGACATTTGTCACAAGCAAACACCTGTAAAGCCCATTTGTCACTGACCTTGCCACTTTCCTTTTGCTGTGTACAGCTGAGGTGACAGCTATTTGGCTCTGCATGTCCAGTCACTGCAATTCTGAAGCCTCTTTTGGACTGTTTTTCTTTAGCTACAGATTACTCTATAACATGGAATACATCTCCAGCAGTCCTCTGAAAAAGGGAGGCCCAGTTCAAGACCAATGTTCAGCCCACAGTCAAGCCTCCTTCCTTGAACACATTCCTAGAAAGAATTGCCATGCTGTCCACATTGCAGTTTATAGTTTTACCCCTTCAACCATATGCAACAAAGAGACAGGCTGGGCAGGAGGACTTAATGGAGACAGGAAAGGAACTGGACAGATTTAACAGAAGGGAAAAGAACAATCCAAAAACTTCTCCATGTCTAATGGACATTCACGGTATTTGTCAGAATACCTGAATAACCACAGCTGGTTCTCCAGTCTCTTTTGTTCTTTATAGTCCTGTTTGGTTTTTTTCCTCCACAATAGCTGTTTACAGACCCCTCTTAATTTCACTCTTTCCTGGCCAGATGTAACCAGGTAATTTACTGCTTGACCACCATGCATCTGAGTGCTAACCCAAGAAGATGAGTTCAGCCTAGCTCTTCCACTTGGACGATAAAGAACATGCAGTGGTTGCCTATTGTTAACTCTCTTCTAGCAGGAAAGGTTTGGTGTCAAAAAACTTGTAACTAGAAAACACAATGCAAGAGAAAAATCTCCATCTGCAAAGATTATATTAATCTTTAAAATTCTTTTGTCTGCTTCATAGTCATGTAAAATCTGCCATTTTTGCAATGCATTTTCCATGTAAAAATAACCTAACAGCTTCCTACCCAAAACCAAATTGAAAACAAAAGGTGTATATTGAAGAAAAAAAGTAATTTTTATCATGTATCACCACACTCTTCCACTAACACAGCATTTTATTTAATTTCATGCAATAAGTGTTCTAAGTTAGTACACATCAAACCCAAGCTACAGGTGAGAAACCCAAAAGTTTTGCTGCAGTTGCCATTCAACTTTTCCTACAAAATTTTCCATTAAAAGCTCTAATAAAAAAGATAAAAATCTCATATGAAAAGCAGCTGTTACAAAGCACTATAAAACCTCTGAAAGTTTTAGTAATCTTATTGGGATGTATGCTTAAAGATTCCTGAAGTAAAAGTAACTT
>JAAGNO010003585.1:13011-34270 GCA_033439905.1 Ceryle rudis | reverse complement strand
AGACCAAGGCCACTGCTGGATCTTGTGCACCACGCTGGGGGGTGCAGAAAGTGAAAGGCGGCACCTGCAGGGAGGAGGGGACAGGGCAGGTGACCCCAAACTGACCAGTGAGGGATTCCAGCCCATAGACGGCTTATTGGGTATAAAGCTGAGGGATCTGGAGGGTCTTGCCCTGCTTTTGCCAGCCCTACTTAGCTCAGTTCAGGTCCTCTTCTGTTTTCTTCTTACAGCATCCGAGGAGGACTCTGTTCTGCCTTTGATCCAAATCAGTGTGTTCCTGAATCTGGTACCAGAATCCAGCTCCTGAACACAGCTCCCGTCTGTTGCTGGGCCCAGTCTGGGACTCCCCCAGTGCCAGCTCCACAGCATCAGTGGTGACGGTGACATAAACAACATCAGGGGGTGGGGTGATGTTGAGTTTGATGTTGGTTTTGTAGATATTTGTATATATTCCATTATTGGCAGTGGTTTTTTCATTTACATTCAACTGTTCTAGTTTCCTTTTCTGAGTCTCTCTCCCTTATTCCCTTTCTCTTCCCCTTTGGGGAGGGAGGGGGGTTAACAGAGAGTGGCTGTTATAGGTGCAGCAGGCTGCCCTGACACTGAACCCTGACATTTATCAGTGCAATTGTGAAGTTTCTTGAAGCGCACCCCGTGAGCAGTACAGCCGCTATAGTCTGGCTCCTTCACACACCTCAACACAGCCATTGGTTTACTCTGCCAGTCTGAGATCTGCTCTCCTCAATCAGAAATATTCAGATATTGCCCTGTCTTTGCATACAGACCTGTGGCACAAGACAACGAAGGAAGAAGTGAAAATTATTTTGAAATAGCCTTAGAAATTAGGAGACAGACCCTTCCCTCCTCAAATAGGACCTGCTTGAAAATCATGATAATGTAAAACAATACATCATGTGGACACAGGCCCGTAAGTTGGTCAAGAACACAGCAGCGTTAGAAGCAAGAGGGATGAGCTGAACAGGGGTGAGCTGAGGCCACAGTGCTGCAGATCCTGAGTTAGCGGGAAGGCAGGGCTATGTCTGCTCTGATAGTTTCTTTCCATGCATATGCCCCTTCTCGGGGCAGTTTTTTATCTGCTACAAAGGTAGACAAGCCCCATCACTTCTGCTTTACATCAGAGTTCATACAGATGGAAAGCTACACCTCTGCCACTTCACCTTCTCTCTGACAGCTGTAGAGACAAATCTTTTCTGCCTGACCCAAGTCTGCAAAACAGACTGAGTGTTGTATTCTATGACTATATCGACTTCTTTTACTAGTGTGAGAACATCAGGCTTTAAATTGGGTACAATTCCCATTTTCAAAGTGCTCCATGCCTTTGGAGTAGAAAGGCACCTTCTTAGAATGATGTGATTCTTAGGTTTGCAGAGTTGATGTTTCACAGAAAGCAGAGCTTACAGCAGTCTAGAAATACAAATTCCACAGAAATACTGTATTTGCTCTAAACTTGAGGAGGAAGAACTTTTAACTACAGGACAGCTTCTCTTTCATCCACCTCTCTACCTAACTATGTGTTTGAATATACACTTCTGTTTTCGCAAGTGTCGGTGTCTATATATTCCACCGGATTCAAATAGCCCTGTCTGTCTGTGTGTTTGTGTGCTTTATGGTTATATGTATGTATATACATCTACATGCTTCCACTTACGATACCTTGTAGTAAGTTAGTGTGAATCTTGTCATTACTGAAGATGGACTTTAGTCTGTTTTGATTATAACGTATTCTACTGAATCACCTTGTAAATTTTAAATTGGTTAATGATGAAATGCTGCTAAAATTCAACTTTCTGATCTACCTCTAATCATTAATAAATCTGGAATTGTTGATAAATCATAACCATGTCAAATATTTCTCCTGTGACATCAGGCTTGCTGTGGTACCATAAAAAAAACCCCTTAAACCTAAACAAAGACTTATAAGCAGGTAGCCCTTACATGAAAGGATTCTGCACATTTCAGTCTTGAAATGCAAGGACGTAGACACACATAATGAAGGTGCATTTCAATATGATGGGGAGTATTAAGGCTTTAGAATTTTTGGAGTATGTAGCGTGCTACTCCACATGTGGTTTTTCGGAGAGAATGAACACGTTGATTATTTATGTAATATATAGCATCTGGCCATTCCTATCAGGGATCCCAAACTTGCACTGTACAAACACAGAACTGAACTATTTGCTTTATATATGTCACCCCTCCCTGTGGAAGTGTAGGTATGCTAGCATGGAAGCCTGTGTCAGGGAAAAGAGGTCAGATGTCTGCTCTGTCCGTGGGGACAGCCTTTGTGTCAGGAGTTTCACCTCTTCTGCACATTCTAATAAGCCCAGAGAGCTCTTCCAGCTTGCACCACTATGGGCAAGCCCAAAATAGCACAAAGATCCATCTCTCTCAGCCACCTTCCCTTTAAAAGCTTTCTCCTTCCCCCTGTTTTTCCTCGTGGAATGGCTATCATGCCGTGCTGCAACACTTCAACACAACCATCAGCATTAACAGATTCCTTTTGGCCCTGACCACTGCCCCACACAAATCAGCTAGCTGTAGTTTGCACAGAGCTCTACATGTGGAGCTTAACCAAACTTGACTGCTCTGCATGGTGGGATGCGTCAGGTTTGCCATGCCAGCCTTGAGGCAGGTGGGGTCTGCTCATGTGCAATGCCACACAAGGTACATCATAAGTACCTTAGGACAGTGCCACGTCAGGACTGCAGCTGGGGGATGTACCTGGTGCCTTTGGCCATGCTTCAGCAGAAGTGCCATGGGGCTAGGTGGCACCTAGAAAAGATGGTGTCTCCTTAACTCAGGATATCTTGCATGGCCAGGGTGTTTGTTGCTAGGGAACAATGTTCACTCAACCAAAAGAGCTTGGTTATTGGCTTCATATCCTTGGAAATCAACTGTGAGGATGCTCTCCTGCTTGGTTCATCATATGATAGGCCTGTGGGGAATACGCAAAAGGTGAATGCTCGTTGTGACTACCTCTCCTTCATGCTCAAGAGCTAGGGTGAACCTTGGTGTAATAAATACAGCTTCTTTGATTTATCAAAAATCTTATTCCAGGCAGCTTCTCCATCTAAAATCTTTTCTGAAGGAGTGCCATGACCAAGAAAGAAAGGAAAAATAGGGAGGATTTTTTTGCCAAATACTTTCTTCCTCAGGGGAAGCTGTAATCAGCCTTTCAATTCCTTCAGCTTTTCATTTCTCCTTTTGTTGACACTACACATTTTTTCCACCATTACCATAAGATGGCAATGCTGCATGGGCCTATTTTTTTCTGTCCTGTGCCACCATCATTGCTCTGTGTGTAGGATAACTGCCTTTTAATGAAGATTTATGTCCATAAAGAGTGAAGGTGAAAAGTCTTCCTGAGCTCACATGACCTGTCAGACTAAAATGGTTAAGGTGCATATGAAGTTCTGTGACTAGAAGTATATAAAGGAGTTTGACATGTATAAAAAGATAGTAGGAAGAGCTGAACACAGTCAAGTCATTCAGTGGTAAATGGATAATTTTATAGTTTAAATTTAAATGCCATTTTGACATGCATCTGCATAACTCTCTGCTGGAAAGAGTAGAATTAATAGTTCCACAAAAGTTTTGCCAGTAAAGAAAAATGGAATATAGCTTTGTGAAGAATTCTAAACACCAAAGTTTATAAGAATGACTTTTGATCAGGTTTAGTTAGGCAGTGATAAGGAATAAAAAATGTGCATTAAGAGAGGCCTAAAAGAGCCTGGCTTACTTTGTGTACTAAGACAGAGACTAAGACATGGGATATGATTATTTTTTATACCTGTATCAACAGAGGGAACCACTGGGAGAGGAACAGGATTATATAACCTAACCAAAATTGTTCACTCAAGCACAAATGTTTGTAGCTACTCATACATACATGAAGACCAGAAATAAATAGAAAAGATACTAACATGAACAGCTGGGTTCTAGATAACCCTTCCAGAAGGAATGAGATCAAAATAAATGGTTCTCTTTGAGATGTATTATAGCAGGAATTTTATGACACAGCTGAATCTGTCCCCAGAGAACTGTGCTCAATAACTCAACCTCAGTGACATACCAGGAAATACAAGAAAATTAGTTAATCCCTGTAATTTGGTACTTGCAGCAAGGCAATGGTCTGGCCATGCAGGAAGGAACACGAAGTCCTGCGATGAGAAACACATCAGCTAAGGTTAGGCTCCTGATTAACATGAATTAAGCATCACTCCACTGGCTTCAAGGGATTAATAGAAATTTCTTCAATTTTACCCGTTCTTATTGTTAACAGCAAATCTGCAATTTACTTTTCTCTGGGACTTTAGGGCTTTTTTTGTTGTTGTTGTTTGGTTTAGATTTTTTAGTTTGCTTGTTTGTTTGTTTAGGGTTTTTTTTTTGTCTGAGCTGTTTTTATCTGAGAAAAATAAAAGGCAAACTGCTGTATCTCTTTTGGTGAAAGAACAAGATGCAATTAACTGATGGATGTTAGCAGATGCTTTGCTTCTCAAACAGTGGTGCCTTTATTCTAGGTGGAGCCTCATTTGAAGTAGTCTTTACAAAGCCTGTTTTATTGTAAATCATGCTATAATTTTAAAGAGTGTAACAAAAACAGTACATGAAAATCAACAGTTTTATCGTAATTTCACTACTGGTTTAGCTCCTATTTCTGGTAAAAATGAAAAAGAGGTAATCACATTGTTCTCCTTGCTTAACAATAAGAAAAAAAAATATGGAGAAAGTAATTTATTATTTTCATCATGTATATATCCTAAAATCATTGCAGTGTGAGCTTTTGTTTGTTTGTTTGTTTGTAGGTTTGGAAATACTTCTTTTTACAGTTTTATACTTAACTGTTCGTTACTGCAGAGTACCTTGGTTTTCCTGCCAATTACAAAAATATAAGGTGTAGAAAGTAATAAATTAATGTTACCAATGTCAGTAATGTTAACAATATTTTAATCGCTGTAATTTCCACTGTAAGAGGGAATATGTTTAAAAAAAAAGAAAAAAAGAAGTAATTTAAAATTGTACTCTATCATCTTGGTGCAGCTGAGAATAAATGGGAGTAGCAATTTTCTTATTAAAAATTCTACACTACAGTGGAATAAATAATGAGTGTTAGATCTTAAGGGTCATTAATTATTAGTATAGCCTATATGGTAAGCAAGTTTGATGAATCAAGAAGAGGTACTGATTAATGGAACTCCACAGTGCTCTCAGATCTACTCGCATTTTATAGCCAAACAAGAAAGATGTGGAACCTTCCCACTGCAAACCAGTGCAACCGTTAAAAATGCTTCTCTGAGTAATTGCATTTGTGGCTGCTTCTTTACTAGATGTGCTAGTTTATAATATTTTTACACTCTTCCTCTTTGTAAACTCGCTAGTTCTCTAATATTTACCACTGAATTATAGTAATTCTTGAAATCCCTCTGCCAATTAAGGCATATTCTCTTTGTGAGCAATTCTACGTTCTTCCAAACAAGATGCTCAACACTTGAATGACACTAAAGAGTTTTGCTAAGGAAGAAGAGTCCAAGCAGCATCTTGCCTAATTTTATGTTAAAATGACACATTGATGAAAACTATAAGGATGATGACACAGCCACTTTCGACCTTTCCAATTTTAATGCCTCTACTGTCTTGACCTGTACCCAAAGTCCCATTCTGCTGCAGGAGAGTAAGCAACAGGCCTTTATAATTGGCTCCAAATGACTGGCTGATGGTTTACACCAATATGGGAATAATTAACAGATCAAAAAATAAGAAAATTAAGAAAATGTATGAATGTATAAATAGAAGTTTAAAAAATAATGTGAAAGGACTTGCAAAAGTGTCAAGGGTTAAGGCTGGGCCACTACATGAATGACAGATGCTCTCTATTAATCTCTCTCCTTTCCCAGAAGGGAGGGGAAAGGGAATAAGAAAGAGAGGCTTATGGGTTGGAAAAAAACCCTAAACCAGCTTAAATGAAACAGTAACAATAAAAAGAAAAAATAATATTAAGATAGTAATTAATAAAAAATAAAATAAAGTAATGAAATATATACAAATATATATAAACCCAACACTGAACTGCACCAGGGTCCAGACTGGAGTCAGCAGCAGATGGGAAGTGGAATCAGGAACTAGATTCTGGAAATCAACTTAGGAACACACAGGGGCACAGCCAGGCAGGGCAGGGGCTTTCACTGCTGGGTCCAGGGCTGCTCGGCTGGGACGTGTCTGGCTGAAGTGCAGGGAGAGTCCTGCGGGCTCCTATGGGCTGGGGCGAGCAGAGGTGGCTCTCCCCAGCACTGAGGTGGGGTTTGGGTGTTGCTCATTGGGGTGGACTGGCTGTTGCAGGCTGCAAACACAGGGCTGGTTGAGGCACAGAATCACAGCATGGTAAGTGTTGTAAGGGACCTCTGGAGATCATCCAAACCCCTGACAAAGCAGGGTCACCCAGAGCAGGTTGCCCAGCATCATATCCAGGTGGATTTTGAAAGTGTTCAGAGAAGGAGACTCCACGACATCCCTGGGCAGCCTATTCCAGGGCTCTGTCACCCTCATAAGCAAGTTTTAACTCATGTTCACATGGAACCTCCTGTGTTCCAGTTTGTGCCCATTGTCCCTTGTCCTGTCACTGGGCAGCACTGAAAAGACTGGCCCCATCCTTTTGAACCCCACCCTTTAAATATTGATAAGCATTGAAAGATCCCCTCTCAGTCTTCTCTCCTCAAGGCTAAACAGCCCCAGGGCTCTCAGCCTTTCCTCCTTAAAGAGATGCTCCAGTCCCCTCATGATCTCTGTAGTTGTCCTCTGGACTGTCTCCAGTAGCACAGACTGGTCTGAGAGCTGTGCAAGGGGCTGGAAGTGCTCAGGCTATCAGGGAGTATGTGACTGACACACTGGCTTTTTGGCTGTCTTCCTCCATTCCAGCTGGAGTCTGTGCTCCTACCCTTGCTTTATTTTTTTACTTTAGAGCACAGGGTGGGTGATCACTCCAGCTGATCCCACAGCTCCTCACGAGTTTATGACTTCCCCATGTCTAGGGAACAAAACGTTTTCTTGTTCATGTATATTCTTGTTCACGGAGTGGGGAACACCTTGTCTGCAATCATAGAATCACAGAATGCTTTGGGTTGGAAGGGACCTCTAAAGGTCATCCAGTTCCAACCGCCCTGCAGTGGGAGGGAACTTAAATATGAAGGTATATAATGTTCTGATGTTCTGTACCAGTTTCTGAAAGAAGAGGGACAATCTGCAGTTCATGATAAGAAAGATAAGTAGAATATTTTTTTTTCTGGTGTCACTGAAGTTTTCTTTTTTCTTTTTTTCAGACTGGGAATAGACAAAACCTTTATTCTTTTCCCTACAATGAATAACATTGTTTGGATTAAACCCCCATATTCTTCAATGCAGATATGTTGCAGTCTTATATCTGTTACTGTGAAAGACCCATATCCGAAATACCAAGTCATGAAACTCAAGTTAGAACAAGTGTTCTTGTTTAAAGCCAGTTGGAAACTAAGTGAAACTCCTTTTTGCTGATGCTCCTGACCTCAAAGCATGTCCCTTGTGGGTCATTACACCTCACTCAGCTACACAGCATCTCTTACCAGAACCTTTAGAGTCTTCTTCCACAGACACCTACTTAGCTATTGGTATATATAAAATCCTGCAGGAACAGTAGTCTGTAAATACTTGCTGATAGTGTGCTGATGTTTCTGGCAGTGGAGTAAATTTTGAAGAAGAAATCAAATCAATCATTTAGAATTGATTACCTTAAAATCATTCCATGAACTTTCTGCTTTGCCTAGCACTGCGTTATGTGGGACCACATCCATTAGAAATACATCAAGACAAAAAAAAAGAACCCAAATTCTGCCTCTAGGAAAAGTAAAAAAACTGCTCCTTCTGCCTCTTCTAACTTCTGCTACTAGTAATGACCATAGTCTGTGCCAACCTGCTGTCTTCTAACAATTTTGTTCTTAGATGTTGTGTAGTAGCAGTGAAAAAGCTATTCCTCAGCTCTCAGTGGAGTTCTGGGAAGCTCTTGTTGTAATGTGCACTCAGGAGAAATATTTCAGGAGTTGTTATTGAGGGTTACTTCTCAGCGTGCTTGGAGAATATAAAAAACCAGCTCCCTGAGACTAAGCCATTGAAAATAACAGCGTATTTGGTAAATATACCACTGATTGACTGCACTGTCCCACCAAAATCTATCCAAATACTACCTTAGTATTTTAATTCTGGACAGTTTATCTCTTAAAAGAAGCAAGACTGAAAGCAGACAAGTTTGCTTGTATTTTTTCTCTTTTGTTTCTTCTCCTGTTGTACTCAGTCAATACACAAATATTTGAAGTATTACTAGGTCACAAATCCAGCTGAAAATTCTCCTGCTACAGCCAAAGTCAATGATCTCATTTACTAGTAGGGATTATGCTGGTTTCAGTAGAATCCTTCTGTCTTAAAAAAGGCCAAAATGATTAAGGGCTCTTACTAAGAAGCAACTTCTTTTTTTTTGGTAGCTGTAAAGCCCAAACGTTTTGCTTTTCCTGCCTGTCCCAGACATCCTTCCCTCTTGTTTGACACGGGTCTAATATATGTGGAGTTGGGCTGTTAAAACACAACTAGATGGCACAACAATACCGGCTCTTACTGGCTGAATTTTTGACCAGCATCAGCCATGCCCTAATACTGCTGCTTCCCTCTGTCAAGAAATGCTTCATTTGTCTAGGTCTGCGCTACGTAACTAACAGCTACATGATGCCACTGTGGGACTTCTTTAAGATTCATCAGAGTAAAGCTCTTAGGTATGGTAGTCACCAAGTTTTGCCCTTCACTGGTTGAATTTCATCAGGCTTATTTCAGCTTATTTCCTTGTGAGATCTTAAGTTTGGCCTGGTTTTGGATATGGTTTTTGAAATGATGTTACACTACTGGGCTTTGTGGACTAACCCTCTGGCTGGGTCTGAAGGATGTGTAAACATGGCTAATTGTCTTCTTTAATGGGGTTGTGATCACATGGAGAGAAATCTTGGCATAAAGCTAACTCTATACATCCAGTTTTGCTGAGAGTTTTCCCAGTATTTCCACACAGGAAAGGATGCACTGAGAGAAACATGTCTCTCTGGAGAGCTGTGCTGCAAGGCAAATTATTCAATCATTTCCTTAACACAGGATCTTTTGTATATTAGAATACCTTTAATATTCCTACTAGAAATTTCCTGTTGGAAACATCAGGTTCTGTGGTTAATTAAAAGTTGTGCCTGTCAGCATTAATTATACTTTGTTAGATGACAATTAAAAATGTTTCGTTTCACAAGTGACGTTTCTCATGCCATTTAATCTTAGGTATAAGTTTACTAAATCATTCTGAATAGGAAAAGTATTTTGACTGCTAAAATAAAATATTAAAATATAATGGGTTTTATGCTCTTTTGAGATTCACTGTCTTGCAATTTTACTTGTCTGACTTATACCAGAACATATATATTAATAAAAAGATTTTAAAATGACAGGAACTTGTAAAATTGAATTTCTCTAAGTGCCTTTGTACATGTAAACATTTACACTACAAACATTCACAACTCAAACTTTACCATCAGCTGTCAGCATAGCCCAGATCCTCCTGTGCCACTGGAATATGCAGATGATATGAATAACAGATGCTTATATTTATATTGGCTAATCCCTAAAACACGGGTTTCCCTAAAGCAAGGATTTTCCTAGTGTGTTAACCCTTGTAACAGGAAGATCAAATATATGTCTGGAGAACAATCCATGCACACTTTTTACAAAACATGACACAGATATTTTGTTAAAAATTTAAAATTAAGAATGAGTCTTGTGAAATTTCACTTTGGCATTTAGTGAGGAAAAACATGGATGAGGTTTTATACAATGTGTTTTTTTAAAAGTTATTTTCTCCCCTTTTGCAATTATGCAATCAAAGAATCATAGAATGGTAGGGGTTGGAAAATACCTCTGAAGATCATCGAGTCCAACCCCCCTGCCAGAGCAGGCCACACAGGAACAGATCCAGGTGGGTCTTGAAAGTCTCTAGAGAAGGAGACTCCACAACCTCTCTGGGCAGCCTGGGCCAGGCTCTGGCACTTTCACAGCAAAGAAACTTTTCCTCATGTTGAGGTGGAACTTCCTGCGTTTCACCTTGTGACCATCACCTCTCATCCTGTCACAGGGCACAGCTGAAAAGAGCCTGGCCCCTTCTACTTGACACCCACCCTTCAGAGATTTGTAAACATTGATAAGATCCCCTCTCAGGCTTCTCTTCTCCAGGCTAAACAGCCCCAGGGCTCTCAGCCTTTCCTCATCAGAGAGATGTTCCAGTCCCTTCATCATCTTTGTAGCTTCCTAACTCATGATTTCAGCGACACTGCTGAAATGAATCACAATACGCACCTGCCAACATCTCCTGCCAAAACAGAGGGGGCTGAGGTGAGCCAGTTCTGAATGGGTTTAATCGGAACACTGACTAGTTGGCTTTTTTTTCCCTAAGGATGCACAGAGTCGATTCATCCTTTATTAGTTCTGCCCTCTCCAGCACATCATTTATTAGTTGTATAATTCCCCATGAACTTTGCTCCAGTACGGAGAATGGCTTTTCAGGGCTGTAGTCTCTAGCAAGGCTCTTCATGCCTCCAAACTTTACCTTTCTGTATCTGCCTAAATTAGATCAGCTTTATTCTTCCCCTCTAGCAACCTTCCCGTACAGGCCGTTTCTTTGCTTTGCTGACAATTCAGTTTACTCTAAAAGAAACATGTTCATTCGTGGACTTTCCTTGAAGTAATAAGAAACGTGTAAGAACATTGATGTAATTATTTCCGAGTAAGATTTTACGAGGAAAATCCCAAGGTTTGCTGAATAGACTGTGCCCTGTGCTTCATGAACGTATTACACGGACATGGGGGAATGTAGAAGAAGAGAGCACACCTACCTTGTATAATTTAGAAAATACCTACTTTACAGAAATCGTGATTGAATAGTTCAGAATTTAAAGACAATTTGGATTACAGCCGTTGCCAAGGGCCTCAGCGTTAGTCAGATGAAGCTCAACAAGCCTGTGAACTCCAAGTGTTGCGCACCCTGTAGGAGCATCACACAGGTATATGGGTTCTACCAGGAAGGAGGAACAGTTCCGTACAACACCTGGAGAGTGTGTGTTTGCTTAAGGACCTGTACATGTAAGATCAATTGCTAGTATGACTGAATAGTCCTTTTCCCCCACAAAGACAACTGCTAGTGTCATCAGCTAGACACGAGACAGAAAAGTAACCACATGGCTGAGCATCCCACATGTCTGCTCTGAGACTGGACTGCATCTGGCTGGAGACTTTGGAGTCCTACACCTGGGGAGGAATAATACAATGGACCACTACAGGTTAGGGGTTGACCTGCTGGAAAGCAGCTCCACAGAGAAGGACCTTGGAGTCCTAGTGGACAGTACATTATCCATGGGACAGCAACAGGCCCTTGTGGCCAGGAAGGCCAATGGTATCCTGGGATGCATTAAGAAGAGTGTGGCCAGCTGGTTGAGGGAGGTTCTCTTCCTGCCCTGCTCTGCACTAATGAAACCCCATCTGGAGTATTGTGTTCAGTTCTGGTCTCCCCAGTTCAAGAGGGACAGGGAAATACTACAGAGAGCCCAATGGAGGCTACGAAGACGATGAAGGGACTGGACCATCTCTCTTATGAGAAAAGGCAGAGAGACCTAGGACTCTTTAGTCTGGAGAAGACTGAGAGGGGCTCTTATGAATGTTTACAAATATCTGAAGGGTGGGTGTCAAGCAGAAGGAGCCAGTCTCTTTTCAGCTGTGCCCTGTGACAGGACGAGAGGTGATGGTCACAAACTGGAACACAGGAAGTTCCACCTCAACCAGAGGAAAAACTTCTTTAATGTGAAGGTGCCAGAGCCTGGCCCAGGCTGCCCAGAGAGGCTGTGGAGTCTCCTTCTCTAGAGACTTTCAAGACCCACCTGGATCTGTTCCTGTGTGGCCTGCCCTGGGTGATCCTGCTCTGGCAGGGGCTTGGACCCAGTGATTTCCAGAGGTCCCTTCTAACCACTACCATTCTATGATTCCAAAAAGCACAGGGATTTATTTCCATCAAGTGATGGAAATCTGGCAGTTAAAGAGTTAGCATGAACACTTCTCAGATGTTTCATGCCAGAGCTGCCAAGCAGGTGGGAAATGTTTACTGGCTGGCAGTGAATCCTACAACCAGAGAGGAAGAATCACTTTTCTTGGCTCAGCCCACTCGGAGGTGCTACAGACTCAGGAACAGACCAAGCTCACCCAGAGCAGAGACAGACCATATGCAGAGACCCAGCACTACGAGTTATTACTAGTTATTTTTTAACAAGATTTTTTTTTTTTTTGGTGAAACATTAAAGTCCTTACACTTTATCTTTTCCAGTATTTATTTTGTAATGCTGCATCCAAAAATAAAAGGAAGTATCAGCTGGTGTTCCTTAGCTCAAACAATATAGTTCTTGTAAAACTGCATAAGCAATTCATATCTGATTAAAGTTGGGCAAAACATCTTTTTCCCTAACTTCAGACCTGCCTTTTTATTATGCTTCTCCTAAAGGAAAACGTTTGTTGTGAACAATAAAAGGAAAGTCCCACTTTCCTGTGAATAGCTGTAACATCAAACCTCAGCCTTTAATATAATGGGTTCCTATTCTCTCCCTGGACTAAAGGGCAGCCCAAGTGAAACATTCCCAAGAAGAGATGAGGGGAAAAAAAATCCCCTAGAAACATAAAAAAAAGAATTCCCAAACAACCAAACACTCAGGCTCTGTCCTGTGCCAAAGCTCTCTGCTTTGCTTTCTACCTGACTGTCTGCCAAGAAATGAAGAGATTATCCAAAAGCAAGACACAGGATCCTTTCCCCTGGGCCAGAGCTTTCATGAGGAAAGAAGAGACCAAGCAGATGGAAAAAAGAAACAGAATTTCTTTTGTAAAAAACAAAGGGAGAAAGATGTGTAGTATAGAGGAGAAAATGTGGGAGATGGATGATATGTAGAGTGAAAAGGGAAGGTGCAGCCATTTTTACCAACATGTAAAGACTAATTAAATCACATTCTGAATGGGGGCACTGATGGCAACTCCCTCTGTGGCTCTTCAACTCACTGTATCGCTTTGTCTTGGTTTATTGTCTGCAAGACGGGAAGAAAGAAATCTACCTGCATTGCTCAACTGTGAGAAATCAGTTAATGATTGAAGAGGATTTTAAAGATGGGAAGTGTACAGCATTAATATTGGTTGTGGGTAAATACCAGATGGCTCAGACTTTGTGCTCGGCTCACATAGGCAGCCAAGCATCTGGGCTTTTTACATGTTTGCTCATTAGTAAAAATATTTTAGAATAGGCTCACTTTGTGTTTTGAATCATGCTGAGAGAAACGTTACAAAAATTATTGTCAAAACTCTCAATTCTGTTTAAACAAAAACATTTCAAACAGTAGAAATGAAAAGAACAGAAAAACGGTATTAAAGAAACACCTCAGAGCTGTCAAAATACTGCTTCCTGGTTAGTGTGGGAAACAGGCGAACATTCAGAACATACTTGGGTTTGGGTTTATCCACCCTTAACCAGAGCAGCTGTTTAACCATACTGTTAGGCTTCAGGTATTCAAATAGACTAAAAATATGCTTCAAATGGTCAAAATGTTCCTCTTTCACATGTTTATTAATAATCCTGGTGCAAAGTACTACTTTTGCCACTGGCGATTAACCTTGAGTCTTATATTTTCCTTCAACATCTAAGTTGCCATCACACCACATCACATCGCTTCACAATAGATGCAATATTTCTTCTCCTTTCACTGCACTTACCTGGCATCTCCCTGCTCATTTGACACACATGGAAAATAGTCAGTGATTTTACTGTGTGAGAAAGAAATGCTCGTGTCTTATTTTACTGAGGCTTGGGATAACACCTTCACCTACCTGGATGTAAGGAGGAGTTTCATTAGGAGCTCAAGGGGAACAGGACTGGCTGTTCCCTTGGAAAAGAATATAGAAGTTAGATCATTGTAAACAAACCAAAAATCTGTGGTATTTTGCTTAAATGGTATTTGCTTACTATTATCTAAGAGGCAAAAGCTAAGCTATTGCACTACGTGACAGAAATCCTGTATCAGATTCTGGCATAATGCAGACACTGGTTGAATTCCTATGAGTAGTATAATCATAGGGACAAAAATAAAGAGCAAAAATAAGGTACAACAAAGAAATGGAATGAAGAATAACATAAGGACATTCTCCAAAGGTATGAAATATGAAAAAGTCCAACATGTGATGGGAAGGAAGAATAATGGGTAACAGGTTTAATGCCTTTTTACCTTCAGCAGTCACTTAAGAAAAAGGAAGTTTATTATAAATGCTTAATTGCTGGTGTAAGCAGAGTGAGATGTTAGCGCCCATCCTTGAGAAGGTGGTGAGGGCAGATGAGGTTCCAGGGCACTGCAGAAGATCAACTGTGGTGAATCTTCTTGAGAAAGAAGGAAGGGAGGTGCTAATCAGTCTGTGTTTTCTGAAAAAATAGCAAACCAGCGTTTGTAAAATGCAGGAAACAGCTAATTGATGACAGTCAAGGCAGAGCTGTAAAGAATCGGTTTGTTCAGCCACTCTGTGTATGGCATGTAGGATGCTGAAATAACCCTCCCAGTCTAGACAGCAGCGCTAAGGCTGCAGATGGAATGAGTGCGCTTGGTTTGGGAAAAACACCTCAGAGAAGATGTAGACAATTTATCCATTTCTAGAAATTTCAAGAAAAGAGAACAGACGGAGAAGATTGTACCAACCTTTATATACACAAAAAGACTTCTGAAAAGAGGAAAAGAACTGTTCTTCCTGTCTGCTGCAAAGGGACATAAATTAATCAGCCTCTATTACAGAAATTACACTTGCACTGATGTTTTTAAGTCCCAAGTGACTGAACCGTTCCAGCTTGCGTACAGTTTAATAAATTCTGTCCTCTTTCTCACTGCAAACTAGTCAAGGACCTGCTCTACAATAACTGATTTGTTTACACTAAACGCTCTCCTTTGTTGGATGTTGATCTGGCAAAAATCATTATGTTACACCTCAGACAGTGAGTCACTGAGCTTCCTCTTTAGGAGGACAAATGAGACACAGTTCACAACAAGCTACAAATAATCCCCATGGATCTTGAGTTCTGATTGTTGGAAATTCTTGCAGGCAATCTTTTTGAAACTTCCTTCCTCTGTACAGAGGGTCCTTCTTAGTAATAACAAGCGGTACAGAACCATGGTCACCATACTGTAGCACTCTTGGTAGGAGAATGAGCGCTCCACCACCTGGGGAAAAGCTCTTTTCTTTGAACCTGCGCACAGGAGGGTAGAAGATGGTGGAAGCAGGGGTAAGGTAGTAGTCTGGGAATCCACAGATCTTGGCTCGCTTTCCACAGCATGTTCCTAAGACAGATCTGCAAAGGTAGGTGATAGCAACTGATGCTTCAGGAGCAGAATTCATAATGTCCAAATTCTCTGTGTGCTAAATGGGGAAGTTTCCAGATCGGTGTTGGGATGGTAACCATGAGCACGATGCTCATGACGAGAGTAAGGGCTGCTTGAAGGTCTCTCTTCGCTCTTTACCAAATGATGGCTTTATAGATTCATGTGAAAAGCCAGCAGGCAGTTCCCTAAGGCTCCCCTGTCCCAAATAATGACCCCTCCAGTATGCAGCATATGTTTATGGGCTCATAAGGGCCTTAACCGAGGTGGAGTCATCGTTTCTGATGAGATGATGTAGTTAACAAGGTGGGAATTCAAAGCATTTCATGAAAGGACTGTAATTGAAGTCTTACTCCTGGGCAAGAGATCTGGGCAGTGGGGTTTTTACCAAAGAAGTCCACCTTGACCTTAACAAGGCTTTTGACACAGTCTCCCATAACATCCTCATGAGCAAGCTGAGGAATTGTGGGATAGAAGAATGGACAGAGGAATGGATTAAAAACTGGCTACACAATAGAGCCCAAAGAGTGGTGCTCAATGGTGCAGAGTCCATCTGGAGACCTGTAACTAGTGGAGTACCCCTGGGATCAGTGCTGTGTCCGGTCCTGTTCAACACCTTTATCAATGACCTCGATGATGGGACAGAGTGTCTTCTCAGCAAGTTAGCTGATGACACGAAACTGGGAGGATTAGCAGATACACCTGAAGGCTGTGCGACCATCCAGCGAGACTTGGACAGATTGGAGAGCTGAGCAAAGAGGAGCCTAATGAGGTTCAACAAGAGCAAGTGAAGAGTCCTGCACCTGGGAAGGAGCAATAAAATGCACCAGTACAGATTAGGAGATGATCTGCTAGAGAGTAGCTCCATGGAAAAGGACCTTGGAGTCCTGATAGACAACAACTTATCCATGGGACAACAATGTGCCCTTGTGGCCAAGAAGCCCAATGGTATCCTGGGGGTGCATTAAGAAGACCTTGTCCAGCAGATTGAGGGAGCTTCTTCTCCCACTCTACTCTGCCCTAGCCAGGAATATCTCATCCAGATCTGGTCTCCCCAGTTCAAGAGAGACAGAGATCTGCTTGAGAGAGTCCAACGGAGGGCTACAAGAATGATTAAGGGGCTGGAATACCCGCCTTACAAGGAAAGGTTGAAAGACCTAGGGCTTTTTAGTTTGAAGAAGAGAAGACTGAGAGGGGACCTAATTCATGTCTATAAATACATGAGGGCTGGGTGTCAAGAAGGCAGGGACAACCTCTTTTCACTAGTGCACTGTGATAGGACAAGCGGCAATTGATTCAAGCTCAAGTACAGGAAGTTCCATCTCAACAAGAGGAGGAACTTCTTTACTGTAAGGGTTGTAGAGCCAGAGAGTTTGTGGAGTCTCCTTCTCTGGAGACTTTCAAGACCTGTCTGGATGCATTTCTGAGTGATCTGCTCTAGTTCTGTCCTGCTCTGGCAGCAGGGTTGGACTCAATGATCTTTGGAGTTCCTTTCTAATCCCTAACAGTCTGTGATTCTGTGAAAGACAGGCACTGCCTTCGGCTGTCTATGAGGGAATGCAACATCGTAGTGCATGTTATGCAGCTGGAGAGAATCAGCAGTGCCAAGAGTTGCCTAATTTCAAAATCCTAAGGAGCCCTTGGTCAAAAACTAGGTCTGGAGAGGTTTAATCCAGACAAGTGTTTACTGTAAAACGTGAGTAATCTTGGGATTCCCATGTACCAGTTTTCCCCTAAAAAATGCTAAAAGCTCAGAAGCAGGCTGTGTGCTTCAGATGTCCTCCTCTGTGCTAGTGAGACTCCATTTTTTAAACATCATCACTTTAATGCAGCTCTGCGGTGGAGCTCCTGGTAGTTAGTTTTATATTGTGCCCCTGTGAACAGAAATGTGCCGTCCTGATGTGTTTTGGGTGCAGTGTAGATACAGGGCAATTTACTGCTGTGGCCTATTGCCATAGAACAACATTATTATCCCTTGGGAGGGAAACAACGTAGATTTATGACTTGCTTGGGTTCTTTGTTTTGGTTATTTTTTCCTGACGGGTTATTTTTAGTGCAAAATTGTTCCAAATTATGTCGAGAACAGGAGATACTGAACTAAAACTGTGATTGGAAACGCTTCCGTGTATGAGGGATGTTTCTGTAGACAACAAGAGCCAGTGATATGTTGTATTGCATAACCCTACAGAAATCTCTAGAAAGCAACGTTTCCCCTCGATTATCTTCAGACAGGCCCCAGTCCAACCTGCCCTGGTGTGAAGCAGACAAGCTGCTCCACAGGCTGTCAATTTTAGCAGTTTCAGGATTAGATGCATGAAGTGAAACAGCCACTTTCAAGACAAACGACGGCTGTGTGTAAGGACACAAGCTAGCTGACACAGTCCCTCCTCTCCCACTGCTTTTGAGGAATACACAATATTCCAGTCCTTAAATCACTTCCAGGCTTGTGCCCTTTGTTCAAGATATTTTACATTTCTCTAGATGTCATTTGCTTTCAGAGACAGAAGAAACATGGTGTTTCTGAGAAATTAATTAACAAATTAACAGCTTCTTTTGGAGGGCTTGGGAAACAGCAGCGTGGATGAATGCTCCACTGCTCTGGTTTTAATGCTGAGCTGTCAGAGGTACAGGCACCTGACAGTTCTTGAAGCCTAATTATTGAGCACAACTTTCTCTGTTGTCATCTGCCTACTCCAAAGAGACAGCTGTGTTTCCTTCCCTTTGATGATAGAGTGCTGTAATAATAGCTTGCAAATATTTTATCTCTGGAAGCAATTATTATTTAGTTTTGAAAGCTGAGCTAACAAAGGAGACACGGTTATTCTCCAAGTAGACACCCTGTATTTGAGCTATCAAATTTCTCAATACTGTTTTTAAACCAGCGTTGTGCAGTTGCTTCATCTGCTAGGGAAAACATCCTAATTTGCTATGGAATTAACAAAAGGGGTGTTAAGGGAGAGGATTCAAGAGCAAAAATTTGTGTTGGGAAATCACCTTGATACCAAATTAAATTAGAAGCGCATGATGTTGCCAGAAAGTCCCAAAAGCCATGAGCTGTGCAATGCTCACAGCCCCTTTGCTTCCCTCCCAGTGAGTGCCCTCCACTGTGGGTCTCAATGCCTCTGTGCTCCCACTCACTCCCCAGCCAGTTTTCTGTTTCCTGTGGGACACAATGGGAGCAGCCATGGCCGGGGCTGGGACATGTTGGGCTCCACTGGCGCTTCCTAATCCTTGCAATAGCACTGTAATTCTGAATTGAAAATGAGCGGTATGGGGCAGGACCAGCCTCACTTAGTCTGCTTCTGCGAGTGCCCTCAGCAGGATTTTGTCCTTGGCTAATCGTTGCCTCAGGTTCTTATGACAACGATTGCTCACTTGGTGGTGGCCACCATCGTGAGTGGCTGCTGGCAGGGCCCTGAGTCACAGATGGAGTCAAATTCAAGGGAAGTTGTTCTTTTCTGACTATGAGATATCAATATTTATATCAACCCAGTACAGCCCTTTCTTTCCACCCTTTGCTCTTTCCCCTGCTTGGATCCCACTGAGCCCTTTTTGCGCCACCGTTCTCATTTGCTTTGGCATTTTGGTGAAGAGAGGAGAAAGGACAACAGATGGAAAATGGGGGTGCAGCTCCTCTCCCGTCCCTGGGCCTGACTGCAGCAGAAAGCTGCTGTGAGTAATACAGCCCTGGGTCTGGTTTCTTCCTCCACTGGGGGAGCTTAGCATCCTATCACACAATAAAAGTATAAAACTGCTCCATGGCTCCAAAAAGCCATGTAAGAATATAAAGTCATTTTTTGCACAAAGTCAATGAGAGGTCTTCCCACTAAATTCAAAGGCAGCAGCGTCAAGTCCATATGAATAAAATGGGAGCTCCAACATGAAAGGCAGGCAAAGAAAGGGCACAGCATGAGCTCATGGGATTGTTTACTACGTAACGTGCTCTCCACATTTTTTATACCTTTTGCTTGGATCTCATTTTCCTTTGAACTCCAGACAATGTGCACGTTTAGGCCCAAAGCCATTCCCACTAAAATAAGTGGATGTTTTCTTACTAACTACAATGCAGATTAGATCAATTCTTTAATCTCATGCTTCCCTCTTGAACACTATAACCAACTGCTTTATGCTTGACTGGATATAAAATGAACCCAGGCAAATTAGCTTTATTTCAGCCCAGATCTAAATGGGAGACCTACACAGCTACTTTACTGGGAAAATACTGGGTGAGGTGGGAGCAGACACCATTTTGATAGATACTAAAGAGAGGCTGCAGTCACAGGCACTTCTGCCTTGGGACAAATCAACAGCACAGCCCAGGGTATGCTGTCAATCTGATTATGCACCTTCAGAAGGAAAATCTGCTCAAGAAAACATTTTATAGAGCTGGTGAAACTCAACAACAAAACCACACTTGAGAACGTGAAGCACTGACAGTCACTATTCCAGTCACTGTCTGCCTCAGTCCTCTCCTGTCCGCGGTGTACTCTGTGAGCACACGTATAGTGTGGGGTAAGTCAGAGCTCTTCTAGCTTGCAAAATAAAAGTCTGAAAAGTAATGGGAAGCTCGTGAATAGGTCCTCGTGATACTGGAAGGGAGACAGACACATTATGTAATTTACAGGAAGTGCTTTTGGCAGCTCTGTGACTACAATTTCTATAAATATCTGTCGTAGAATAAACACTGGGACACAAAAGAAGCTTTGTCAGAAAAACAGCGATAGCGTCGTAGGGAGATAATGTTACTAGACTTTGCAAGACGAACTACACTCTGAGGCTGTTGATTTATATTTTGAAGGAAGAACCTACAGCCTCCAGAGCCTACTGAGATAAACTCTGCTTTCCCAAAATCTGTGACTGGATCCATCTTGTTTCATTAAGTCCTGTTGGTTCTCTACCTGGGCTGAATTAACACTGTTTTCTTGTACTTCTTGGAATAAAGTTTGGTCCTGAGCAGAGTTGTGGCTCCGTGTCGTTTCCCACACTTTGGACTCAAAGTTTTTTGGGAACAGGTGTTGACAGCACTTAGCCCAGCTGCAGCCTTTTGCCAACAGCCAAGTAAATCATAAAAGTACTATCAGCTTTTCTGCAATACTGCTGGAAGGCCCTGGCTGGCAGCCCTAAGGGATGGCTTTGGTTATCTCTGAAGGTCTGCTGTGAGCATTGGTTTGAGCCCCAGCCCAAACACCTGGGAAAATTTCCTTTCCCATCACAATAATAAATCCCAGTGTTGAAAATGATAGTAGATTATTAAAAGCAGAGAAGAAAAGATAAACAGAAAAGCATGTAATGACTGGGTACACTTTTCCCAGAGTCAAGCAGTAAGCAAAGTAAAACAATTTGAAGCTTTCCTCTGTAATTTCATGGGAAGCAAACTGCAAGCTGGTTTGTGTCTCCAACAGTAACACCCCACCGACAGCCTGTGAGCCCAGTCTCTGCTCCCAGGATAAAAAAGCTGATGCCTCAAGTTTGCCCTGCCCTTCAGCCAACCTGAGTGCCTCCTCTCTTCTGGCTCCTCTAGCAAGCTGTCCCTTTTTGATGATTATTCCTCTCTTTCAGTGATTTCTACCCCAAGACCCAATTTCCCCTCAAAATCCTCTTAACTATGGTTCCTTCCCTCTTTCTTTTTAATTAGGTACTTCTGTGCCCTAAAGCTACAAGCTATGTGAAAGATCAGACAGACCAGTCACTCCAGGCATGTTTTGGAACGGTTGACTGGCTCAGGTTTTCCTTGTGTTACAGTATCTGTGTAATTTTCT
>JAAGNO010003585.1:0-12911 GCA_033439905.1 Ceryle rudis | reverse complement strand
TTTCTTTCTTTCTTTCTTTCTTTCTTTCTTTCTTTCTTTCTTTCTTTCTTTCTTTCTTTCTTTCTCTCTTTCTCTCTCTTTCTCTCTCTTTCTCTCTCTTTCTCTCTCTTTCTCTCTCTTTCTTTTCTTAACAGAAATTCTACAAATATGAAAAACTGAAATGAAAATCCAATGTCTTTCAGATGTCTGCCTCAAACATGCCTAGTAACCCGTTTCCCTATGTCCCTTCCCCGCTACCTGTTTGCTCCCTCTTGGCAGGCTGTCATCCTTTTAGAGCTCTCTGGCTGAGGTTCCACTTCTCCTTTAGACCTCAGCCATCAGGTTTACAGCTCAGAGGCTTAGGTCAGATCTATCTGATAGAAAGACTATGTATGAGGTAAGTTTCCTCTTCAGCACTTGCACTCATTTCCTGGAAAAAGCATTTGTTTGCCTGTGTTTGCTGTATGGGCTACAACTCCTTATCAGCCTTCTTCTCCCTCCCACCTCAGTCTCTTGTCTTTTAATCTCTCAGGTTTGCCTCAGTGCCTGGTGCTCCTTTGCCCTCCTTGGCCCTGGGCTTTCTATGTTTCTGCTCTGGCATCGCCCCTTTGCTGCTTTGATCAGACTGGGCTCTGATGTCCGGACTATCTAAAACTGGCTAAGGAAGTTACTACACAAAACCCAGCTGATTTATAAAATAACCAGTCAAAACCAGAGGCAACTAAAATATACCTGTGACTGTTACAACCTCTCCGGGGAAATGACTTGAGCGTGTTTTTAAGGTAACTGGTATATAGCTAGTGCTCCAAAAACAAGTGCTGTTTTAAAGCCTATTATCAAAGTAAGATTATCAGCATCCATAGGGCAGATAGACAGAGAAAACCTCTGGATTAAATACCATCTCATTTGCAAATAGTTTTACCGAATTAAATAATTACACAATTGACACAAAAATAGGGTATGTGGGAGGTGAGGAGGAGAAAAAGTGTTATGAGCCAAGGAGGAATAAGCTCTGTTTAAAAAAAAAAAGACAGAAATACACATGAAAGGAGACAAAGCAGAGGAACAGGAGACAGAGGACTCCATAGGGCAGTGCTGCTGTACTTACAAAAATAAGTAAATGGAAGGAATAATGATCTTCTGTTCTAAGACAAGGAGCGACCATATAAAAATGACATAATGGCTCTTGTTTTTTTCTATCTCCCTCCCTGCAAACACAGCCTGGGAGCACAGAAGAATGAGATACTGCATCTCGTGCATCATCATTACTAATGGAAGTTACAATGCTGTTATACAGCCGTGACACGTATCCTACTACAGCTTTTTTCATGGACCTTGTAGAGCAAAACTCCAGAGCTTCCTTCAGTTAAACACATTTGGTGTCTGCTTGCTGTCTTTGGTAGAGGTGAAATTCAACCCTGTGCATGTTTTATGTGCTTTGTAATAATACCCACTCATTCATTGCAGAAGAGGCATTCTATTGCCCTCCTATGACACTTCTTTGGGACTGCAGCTGGAAGATGTGTCACTGGGACTTTGTTTTCTCACTATGAATTAGATGCTTATGACAGATGCTGGATTGGTGGCCCCCAAGAAACAGATACTCCAGGCCACCAGCTTGCACAAATGGTGATATTTCAAGAGTCTGGTTTCTGTATGACACCTATCACTTTGCTGATCAGAAAATACAGGTTAATCAGCAGCTGTCAAATAGCACTGTTCAAGCTCTTCTTCTGGGCCAGGGTGGTAACTCACCTGGTTAATGTCATGGAAGCAGAGCCAAAGCTGATACAAGGTGCTGTATCTTCTCAGTGATGTTGTATCTTCACAGTGCCATCCAGTGATAAGACACAGGGCAATGGGTGCAAGCTGGAACATAGGAGGTTCCATGTAAATGTAAGGAGAAACTTTTTCATGGTGAGGGTGACAGACACTGGAATGGGCTGCTCAGGGAGGTTGTGGAGTCTCCTTCTCTGGAGATATTCAAAACCCACCTGGACATGTTCCTGTGTCCTGATCTAGGTGATTTTGCTCTGCCAGGGGGGTTGGACTAGATGATCTTTTGAGGTGCCTTCCAACACCTAACATTCTGTGATTCTGTGAAGATTTCAGTTCTTTATTTCAGGGTTTTGTTTGCTTGTTTGTTTGTTCGTTTGTTTTCCTTTTAGGGAAGGAATGATATTTGAACTCCTTACTGCAGGTCTGTGTCTCTACGTGTCCCTTCAGGGATGCCCCTCTGACAGTCTGAAGACTCTTGAAAAGGAAAGAAGGAAGGTGCAAGTGGGGCCCATGATAAGCCACTGGAAACAGCAGAGCTACCCAGCTTGTTGTGATCTTTATACCAACTACTGTCACCAGTAGGCAGATTCTTAACACTAAGCTTGCTCTGCCAGCTATGTGCTACCTTGTGATGGCTCCTGAGTATGTGGATGTCAAAGGCAAAATGGTCATAGTGAAGTCCGTGCTGTCCAATGCACTGTATCAAAGGGCACAAGTGCCTGTGCCCTCTGCTTCTCATGGAATGGCAAGAACTAGACCCTTGTGCATAGAAATTCTAAAGAATAAGCATATATGTATATACAGATGGCACATGCATGCATACACACAAACACACGTTATATATACGTGTGTGTTTGTGCATATACATGTAGTTAGGAAATAATGGAGTCCTTTTTATTGCTAGTAGAGCAAATCACATAATAATAATCCATAATGTAAAATGAGCAAGTTTCAGCCTGAGAGTTGTGTTATCACTTCTCTCCAAACTCCTCTGTGAATGTTGTTCCAGAATATCATGGCTCTGCTCTGCATATTTCCTTTCTATTTCCTTTCTAATTTCCAGTCTAAGTGCATCCACCACCATATTGTGTCTGCTGATTCTGAGCAGTGCTGTTTAGAAGCTTCAGTCAGTTTTTCTCCCTCAGATCTGCCCATGGATGTATTTACAGAGAGCAAATCCCAACCTTCTCAGTCGTTGTTTTGTGAGACTAAACAACCTCTTTTAGACTGCTCACAGTCCAATGTTGTCCAAATGGCCCTTTGCCATATCTATTTCAAGATGAATTTACTCTTCTTGAATGTGATCTTTGTATTCATTTTTCAAGAGTAGGTTTTATTAGTTAAATGATGGCAACAACATGTCCCTAAATAATGGAAATATCACTCATGATAAACTGAAGAACCATATTTGTAATTTTTGTGGCTGCTTCACATTACTGGGGTAGAGCCAATTACTATTCTCATTTTTCTCCTCAACACCTATCCTTTCAAGCAAGTAACTTCTCACCATTAGCTTAAATGCAGGACCAGTAAAGGACCCTGCACTTTGAACCTGTCTTTCACACTGAGAAACTTTAAAATAGAAGGAGCACAATTAGATTAGGCCAGTATTTTATTGCTTTCTTTCCACTTCAAGACTTGTTCTTTAAGTATCTGCATCTAGATCTTGTCCCTCTGTTGAGTATATGAAGCAGTCTCCAGAAACATGAAGTAAATCTAACTCTAGATTGTCCAAAATGCACTGTTGATTTTGTTTGCAAGGAAATCATTTTCATAGCAGAACTTAAAGGCAAAACTAACACAGAGATTCTGCAGAAGGAGTATGTATCCATTTACTCTACTAATGGCATTCGCTTTATCAAGCCTTAGTCATCAAGGTCTAAGCTAGTTGTGTCCCTTAACAACCACCAGAAAGATGCTGGCACCTCTCCAGGGTTTTTATCACTCATCTCTTAGGCACTTATTTTAGGACCCTATGAACTGTTTCCTATCAGTGCCCACTTCTTCCTTTCCACAGACTGTCAGATGAATCTGCACCAGCAGAGCAGCTGAAGCATGCAGTTAAAAATCACGTAAAATGAGCCTCTCCTCATTGTTCATCTGAAAATTCCAAAGAATATTCTTGTCAGAGACTGAAATGGCTGTGACACGAAGTACATCATGCTGCACTTTTCTAAAGATCACGAGTGGACATTAGCACTTTTCTGAACATTCTAACAAGGGTGGACTTCACGCATGAGTCTTCCTGTGAGCCTTTTGGTCACTAGCTGAGAAATAATGAACTGTTCCAGTATAACACAGGAGTAGAGCAAGTCAGCAAGAATGAAAAATGCTGAGGGTTTGGTACTTGGATTTTTCATGCACTGAGAAGAAAACAGATCACGGAGCTGTAACCTGGGATGTCAGAGAACTGCTTAAAAGAACTAAAGTCCCTAAATCCGGTCATTACCCACTTGTCATGAGACAAACAGAAACACTGAAAGGAAAACCTAGGATGTTTTCCAGAAGCAAGTGTTTTCTAGATTGTTCATTGCAAGAGTTGGTGTAATTCCAAACAGGAAAAAGAGTAAGTTTTGGAATTCTGTTTTCCCATGAGACAGCTCTGATTAATTGGTGTGGAAAATGACTGAGATGGGACGTTGCTTCTGAACAATTCTGTGTTACCATCTGTCCTTCTAACAGACCCATCCTGTTTTCTAAGAGCGCGCTCAGAGAAAAAGATGGTCTTTCAGCAGAGCGGTGTGTCTGAACAAAACTATTGTTTTCGCTCTTGTTTATGACAAAAGGTTAGAAGAGAGATTGAGGAGTTCTGAGTACAGCAGGAGCTCTGGAACAATTATAAACTGGAATTCCTAAAGAGGAAGGAATTTGATGTGAAGGGCCGAGTCATAAGGATTAATTAGATTCAGGAAGGGATGATGACTTTCAAGTAGCCTGGGCTGGAAATAACACAGATGGAGAAGTGAAAAAGAATAGAAAACATCATGTCTGCAACCTGTACTCTGAGCGGGTGTTTTTGGGAGAGTGCCAGCTAAAGGATTCAACTTTTGGTAGGAAAAGTATGATTTATCCATAACTAATCAGCTGATTAGTTAATGTTGCTTCCTTAGAAAAAAACCACTCAAGGTAGTGAGTATATTTGGTGACACACTTTTGATGACTTAGATACCATTGCTGGAGCATACTCCCCTCTTCTGTCACCTCCCCCCCCCGTGCTTTCTGGTGAGCAGATCTAAGTCCAAACAATGCAACAAACTACTCTATGGAATTAATTCCTTTGTGGTCTTTTCCTCTGCCTGCCCACAAAAAGCCTACAGTTCTTTGCACCTTATCTGGTGAAAGCAGAAATAATCTTAGTTCACTGTCCCACCTAAAATGGGAATTGAAAACTTTTTCACTTGTCAAGACATAAAGCCAACCTTCTGTTTGCCTCTCTATCTTCACTGTCTCTGAAAGCAGCATGGGAGCTGCTTTTCCTCCTTCACGTTGAGATGGTGGTAACTGTTGAAGTGGAAATACAAAGTCAAAATTTCCATTTGTAGGCAGTGAGTGAAACAGAAATCTCCTCTTCTGCTGTTTTTGTGAGAAATGAATAATCCTCACACTTCAACTTCTTAGGAGGGAAAACATAAAGCAATCAGGTGCTTCTGAAGGGCTCAGTCTGGGGTTAGGCTGAGCTTGCTGTCTCTCTAGAAAACCTGATGTGCATTGTTGGCAGCAGGCATCAGTGCCCCGAGGGAGAGGATATACAAGCCTGCAGGAATGTAGATAAATATCTGAGCTCTTACTCTGCATGACAACAAACCATAATCAGTGAAAGCCTCCAAATCTCTGCCAAGGGGCCTTTCTGCACAGTCACAAGTACCTCACTAAGAGGAGAGCTAACCCTTCTAATTGAAAATACTTCATATTTATTAGATCCAATCACAATTCTGACTTTTGCAACAAATAAAATTGATAGAGTTCGGTTTGTCTGAGGATGGGGAAGGAGAAAAGTGTGTCTTTTCTTGATCTGGGCCGTGTTTTCTCTGCAGTAATGCCCAGCGATTTTGTCAGTTCTAATTTACTTGATAACTTTCAGAATCAAAAATGCAGGTAACCAATATTTTTGTAAAATTTAGTAGCTTGCTGGAAATAGTTACACACCTTACAGAAGCATCTACTGATTATAGCAACACATCCTTGAGTTCAGTTAGTATAACTGAAGGCAAGGGTTTGTAATTGTCATGGGAAGTAGTATTTTATTATAGACATTTTCTGAGTAGTGGGTATGTGGTCAACTCTGGCGATTCCACAGATGTACAGACTGCCCCTCGGGAATGCTATTTATAAACTCAAAAGTGGCTGAACAGCACTCACACAAAGGCTGCCAGTTTCAGGAAAATTAATGACACTCCTCCATTGTTTGAGAATGAAGGGAGAAGGGGCATTGTGTTAAGCTTAAAGCATGAAACGATAGACAAGCATGTTTGCCCTCCTTTGTGTCGACCTCTCTATCGAAGACTGTGATATTGATGGCAACGCACTACTCATTGCATTGTCAGCTGAGAAAAATCAATGCAGGAAAAAGTAAACATATAGGTAACTCCACATTCTTTTCTCCAAAGGCCTCCTGAGAGTCCTCTCTAGGAGATCCCTACAGAGAACGTGGTGTCTTCATGTCCTGGAGCTTGCAGGATGTGGCTTTGCTGTACTTACATTTAGGAAAAAAAAAAAAAAGAACAACAACCCACAACAAAGCCACAAAATACCCAAGACAACTGCACTCAAAATAATTCCCTGAGTGTAGGTAATATGTGCAGAACTTCTGCACCTGATCAGTCTTTTGGGTGATAGATCGTTTTTATTGGGAATTTTTAAAATCACAGTTGAACATACTTTAATTGCAAGGCCAAGCTGCTCTGAAGACTTAACAATTCCCTGCTTTACAAGTTCCCTGCTGGGTTTGGAAGCTGAACTGACAGAGCAAACCCATCAGATGAGCCCTAGAACTAGCCTAAGAGCCACAGAGACAGAAACAGAAGCTCAGTGTCAGAGTAGCACTTTCCAATGGCAGTGGCAGTGACTCGGCTGCTTTTGGCACCACACTTGGAGCGCAAAGGGGCTGTAGAGGTAACAGTGACTGACATCTGAATAGCTGAGCACTTTTGGTAGACACCATCACCTTACCCGTGTCACAGAAATGCCCCCTGATACCTACTATGCATGCATTACAGTGATACAAATATTCATGATGATCTATCCCTACCACCTCTTGCTCAAACTTTCTATCTTCAGATCATGGCAGTTAGGACTATATTGCTGTTACCGATGGAGCGAGGGAAAAATTACATTGCTAATACTGTACATTTTGTGTGACGTTGTCTCTTCAGAGAAAAGGCTTCTTACCTCCTCTCAGAGCATGTGTGAGAACTGTTAGAACAACAAGCGGTTTTTCAGTTACTTTTATTTTGGTAAGACAAAAGGGCTGAAGGCCACAGCTGTTGATTTATTCAGATGCCGAAGGAAACCATTAGCCCATTGGACCCTGAAGATGAGATGTCTTTGTGCTAGATGTTAATATAAGGAAATCCCAAACAGTGGCTGCCAAAGGCACTTAGCACAAATACAAAATCCCAAATGTACCAGAAAGGGAAAGAGGAAGGTGGTTACTTATTAAAGAAAGAAAGAAATATGCCAGTGAAAAGCACAGTTTGCTTTTTTTCCCTGCATCCTCTTAAGTAGAGAGTGTGCATTGCAACCAAACTGCGGAGATGAAAATTCTCCTGTATTTAAATGAAATAGAGTACCTTTGGAACTACACATCGGGTTACACATATGGTTATGCTGTTAATGACTCCATGTCCACGTGAAGTGGTTTTTGTCAGCGTGACACGGATGGAGCTTCTCCACAAACTCCCTGCTGTTTGCAGCTTTGTATTAATTAGTTGTAATAGCCCAGTATAAATGAACTGTGTCCTCACAAGAGATGGCAGAGGAAAAATGTGAAAGCTGCCACCAGGGTAACTACTCTTTCAGATTACTGCTGGAATGACCTCATGGCAGAAACATGATTAATCGTTGCCTACACTTAGCCTGAATTTCAGACTCACCCCCCACTCCCCCAGTTATTTTCTTTCAAGATTCAACAGTTACAAGTCCTTTATGCCATACCTGTGCAACAGAAGTCACATTTCTAACTTAGGATTCTAGGATTTCACATTTAGGATTTTAAAATTATTTAGTACTGGACAAGCTGTTACCTGTAAGAATGTTTTTAATCAATATCAGATCCTATTTGAAGGAAGTATTTTTATACAACAAAAATGAGGCCACAGAACTGAAACTGGCTCCCTGTCCTGCACTCAGCCCAACAAAACGGAGTAAGGCACAAGGGTTCTTGGCATGAGGCAAACGAATAAGACAAGGGAAAAAACAGCATTTGCTAGTCAAGGCTGGAACTGATTATGGAGAAAATGAGATTGACTAAAGAGGTTGATCATAGTGGAGGAAATGGATTAAGAGTGGTTAGATTTTAAACAAAGGACAGAGGAATTTGTTTCCGCTGGCTGAAGTTCCTCAACCTTCTGGACCAAGAGCTTAACCTAAAAACAACAAACCATTTTTGTGGTGTTGCCACAACAATTTCCAGTTAAAGACAAATAAAATGAGCATAAACTTCGTGTCCATATTATTTCACAGAATCACAGAATGTCTTTAGTTGGGAGAGACCTTCAAGATCATCTAGTCCAACTTTCAAATTTCCCTCATTGTGGTTGCTTGCCTGTTCGATGTGTGAGAGCACGAGTTGTACTGGGCTTACAAAACCATTGCCAAGTATTCTGCAGACCAGCTCATGAGTTTCTGTAGGTCATCACTGATCCACACTCCACAGTTTGAAAAATAGGGCACCAGTGCACGATTCTTTCGATAGCCTGAAAACTGGCACCCCAAATTCCTGAGTATCACCAGCTGTCTGTAGTATTTCACAGTATTTCATCTTCCTTTAGCAATGGCATGCAAGAAAGACTACGACTGGTTGTTCTTTACCTGGATGGAGGGGGCTGTGCTGCAGCTTCAAGGGGTCCAGCCTTTTTAAGGCATAGCTGTTAAGGAGCTGCATAATGAAGGGGGGCTGGAAGAAAACAAAGAGAAACTTGGGTTTGCTTCTTAAAATAATGCAACACCCCCCCTCAGACAATTAAAAGCAATAATAGGATTAAATGTTAATGTGGAAGCTTAATTTGCCCTCTCCTTGAAAATCTACTTTATGATGCAGGTTTATTTTACAAAACAACTGCTCTCTATATTTTCACTTATATATATTATATTTTCATTTGCATTGTCCTGTCTCTTTCCGTGGAATAAACAGATTCACTCTCCACTGAGTATGCAGTGAAGAAAAACAAAACATCCTGTGTGTGCTGAATGGGTGTTTTCCCCCAGTTGGTATGTTTTTGGATGAAATATACCTGCTGCTTCTTCAAACCCGCAGGGGGAGTTTTCTCATCTAAATAATTCTTTAACTTCTGAAAAGCTCTCTTTCTTTTTTTTTTTTTGTTGTTACTGTTATGTTACCCAATAGGAGCTGCTACTGAAAACTAAAGGTGAAATTTTACCATCAAGAGTGCTTCACTCCTTAGTGCTGTATGCACCCAGTCAGTTCTTACAGGCATGACTGTGCAAGAAGTTGCTGTCATGAAAAAGCAACAGAGTATTAAAAACATGAAAAATGGCTTTGGGTGGGATTTTTGGGAGCAAACTATCTGGTGAGAGGGGAATGTGCAGTTATTGTAGTACATGAGCCACTCAAATGTGCATGAAACCATAACTTGGGTAACAGCTGACACGATTTTTTTTTGGAAAAATGTCAGTTCTCTATTTTTTTTGTGCTCTAAGGAGAAGTTTTGAAAGTTCTGGGTTTAGGCTTCTTTATTTGGAAGTAATGGAGTAATTTTAAGATCACCATAGTGGCAAAATAAGTTCAAGTGAAATGTTCACTGTAGCACTACTATGAAAAGGGTTTATCATTACCCCTAGGGGTTTTTTTGAGAGAAAAAAATCCAAACCCCACATCTCCAGTGGTGAAAAATTGTATTATTTTTATTTTACACTATAAGCCTGCATACCAGGCTCTGTACAGTGATCCCTCTTGTAAAATGATAGCAGTTACTGATGTTAGCAGTGAGTATTTTCTTGATCTGTGCACATCACAACTCTTCCTCTCCCAAAAGCAAGCAATAAATTCAGATATTCCCTTAAGATCAGTCAGAAAGCATTTAAAAATGATAATTTTTAATTTTTAAAGGTTTTGGTGAACAAACTCCACCTCAGAAGAAAATAATCACAGTTATTTTGGGGAACTAATTGGATTTGATAATACTCTGAAACAAGTACACAGTTCTGTAATGCCATAGAGTCAGAATCCTGCTGTTCTACCTTCTGCTTGAACAGAGAGAAATGGTGGAGTAAAAAGCAAGATCCAGTGTTCCCTGTGTGTGTATCAGAGTAACAGCAAAGGCTGTAGGTGAGTTATAAGGTAATTACTGAAAAATAAACATATAGCACCTGACATCAGATATAGAGCATCTAGAAAAGAAACACAGTAGTCACCTGGCTCAACGCCTGAGCCATGATAGTTAATAGCCCAGCACGGATGTCTTTTCTTTCTGTCTACTCGGGTAAGAATGTTAAGTACGGGTCCCAGTGCTGCTTTGAGTTACACATCCGTGGGCTCTTGCGTTTTTGCAAAACTCACTGCAGCGAAGTCTCGCCAAACTCAGTGAAGCACGAGGCAGACACGACTGTTCAGCACCATGTAACTCAGGGAGCAAAGCCCCAGAGAAGGATCAGCTTTAGACACGGGCTAACCAGAAAACTGTACAGGGCAGCAGATTATGGATTCAGCAGCATCTCAGATGGATGTCCAGAGAGAAGATGACCGCTGGGCTCAGCAGCCACAGGAACCATCCCATTCCCGCCTCACTGGTACTGAAAAGGAGATGAAGGCTAAAGCACAAGGGCTGGCTAGCTGCTGGTGCACTACCATCAGAGCAAATGGGCTCCAAGTAAAATTCAAGCTTTGTACTCAGACTGCTAAGAAGCTTTGAGCCAGCCCTGGCCACATTTATCAAGACACATAAAATAAAATAGAGAGAATTTCAGAAAGCCAGCATTTTGCTAGTCCACAGCAGGAGCTGAGAACCAGTGCTTTGCTCTCCAGCATGTTCTAGACTGAAGAGGAGGGCAAAGATAGTTTTGTGTCAGTATGTGTATTCACTCAGGGCTGATCCAAAGGTAGTAATGATGCTTAAATAACCTGGAAAGAGCTTTTGCTCTAGTTCAGATCAGCTTCCTGAAACAAGGCTACATTGAGAGGACAAGGGGCAATGGCTTTAAATTAGAAAGGAGTGGATTGAGATGAGAAATAAAGAGGAAGTTCTTTACCACGAGAGGGGTGGAGCACTGGAACAGGTTGCCCAGGGAGGTGCTTGAGGCCCCATCCCTGGAGACATTCAAGGTGGGGCTTGACAGAGCTCTGAGCAACCTGCTCTAATTGAGGATGTCCCTGCTCTCAGCAGGGGGTTGGACCAGATGACCTCTGGAGGTCCCTTCCAACCCAGACATTTCTATGTTTCTCCTTCAACTCTTTGTAAAGGCATACACAATGAGTATTTTATTTCTCATCTCTTGTTCCTGCATACTTAGCCTTGTGGCACAGCTTAAAAAGGTAGGAATTACTACATCAGATCAAATTTACAAATCCTCTCATCCTTTATCCTTTTTTTAGCATGTAGCTCTTTGGGGGAGGTGGAAAAAAAACTAGAGAAGATAAATGATGGACAATTCATCCTCATGGAAGTTACTTCTGAATTTTTGTTAGGAGTGACTTCAAACCCTAAGGATGATATTTCCTTTCTGTCCCAATTCTCCTCTTGCTATTAATTACTGTAAATCTGGGGGTGCAGGGAGGTTGTATTTTTACAAAAAATAAGATTCTCCTTTTCAAGGGAGTGTCACGGGGCTATTTATCAGCCTTAAACATTATACCTGCTTCAAGGAAATTCTGACTATGACTTGTCCGTTTCCAGTTCTGCTGTTGGAAGAAATGGAAGCACAGTCCACCTCAAAGTATGGTGAAGGAGATGAAATATCATACTACAATATGGTATATGATTGTTTACACCTTCAGACTTCACATTTTGCCTTCAGTACTCATTATCTGACTCACTTTCTGTTTATATGCCATGAAGGATGCTAAGCAAAAGCTGACTCTTGGAAATACTTGACATTCTTTTTAGGTTAATTTTATCCTGAGCTTGGCTGAAATGGCTCATTTTGAACCGCTCATAAAAGGATGTCTGCAGCAGGGAAGACAGAGTATTTTCTTTTCAGAGACCCCTGCTGCGTTATACTCCCTGATTTTCATCAAAACCAGACCATGTTTACTTGCCCTTTTGGCCTCAGGGTCACTGTTTTTTCTTTAAATCAGTTTACTTCTAAGTAGTCATTTTCCCTCATACCCAAGTTTCCCACAAAAACCTAAACAGTGGCAGCCTCTTAGAGCTTTGAATGCTTTCTTTCCTCAAATACATTTTAAGTAAAAAAATAAATTAAAAGTACCCCCCTCACCCTATAAGCTCTCCAAAAGCAATGCACACAAGCCCACAAACAAGTACACAACGTTTGCAGCCTCTGAAGCCCAGGGGTCATTCCAGCCTTCCTCCTCAGGCCTTCCTGCATGTGCCCGGCCACCTTCCCTCAGCTAGGAGGAACGGCCTGGCCCCTGCAGACACAGCCGACCCCAAATCTCAAAATCCCAAAGCCTTCTCTGCCCAAAAGAGGCTCCCCGAAATGATCGCAGAGGGGGGGGGTGTTTTTGGGTAAGGGCTGAAGCCCGGGAAGGAGGTGGGGAAGCCCTGGGATCAGAGTAATGTAGGTTGGAGATCGAGTCCAACCATTAACCCTACTCTATGCATCCACTGATAAACCACGTCCCTGAGCAGCGCACCTACACTTCTGAACGGGGCCAGGGGTGGGGATTCAACCACTTCCCCGAGGGCGTCAGAGAGCCGGGGATTCGCTGAGGGCCTGCAGAACATTGCCAGGCAGCTCCGGCCCGCGGGAGAGCTCTGGGAGAGCTCTGGGTGAGCGGCTGAGGGCAGGGCCCCCAC
>JAAGNO010003584.1:10603-23941 GCA_033439905.1 Ceryle rudis | reverse complement strand
TCCCCCCTGATCCACACTCCTGGGTACCCTCTTTCCCCCCACCCCCCTCTTTCGGTCCCCCCTTGTTCCCTGTCTGTTGGTGTCCCCCCCCCCCCATTTTGGGGCTCAATCCTCCCTATAGCCCATTTTAGGGCCCCCCCTCCCCCTTTTTGGGGTACACCCCCCTCCCTTTCCTCCACCCCCCTCATTTTGGGGGGCAACCCCTTCCCTTTGGGCGAGGAGGGAGACCGGGCTGGGGAGAAGCGAGAGGTAGCAGGGTGGGAAATAGGGGCTGCGTTACAGGTAGTTTCGCGGAAGCTTTGCCAGGGAGGCTGCGGTGGGCGCGCGGCGGAGTTAATAAACTCGGGCAGTTTTCCCAAGCGTTGTCTCAACTTGGTACCTGGTTTCTTCTGGCAGGCCGGTATTTGGCTGCCTTATGTAAAGCAGGGACGCGGCCGCGTCAGAGGTGATGCATAGCTTGCGAACAGTTTGCCGTGCAGGTGTGTGTGCGTGTGAAGTTGTTATGCCTGAGCTCTTCTGCAGATGTTTATCTTTTTCTTTTCTTTTCTTTTCTTTTTTTTTTTTTTTTTTCCGTTCGTCTCAGACTTATTGGCCAGCGTACGTTAACATTGTATCGTTATGTCGTTACAGAACTAAACCAATTATATATTTATACTTGCCTTTACAAGAGGCGTGTGGGCAGCACTTGTAAGCTCAGCTACCAGCAAAACTAGACTTGAGTTTAAAAAGTAGACACTGAGATACAATAACAAAGAAACCGTCTAAAAATAGCTCTGCTTCGCAAGACGGTTACACTGTGCAGTTGTGTTGTGGCACCTTAGAAGTGACTGGGCTTAAAGTTAAGAAAGTGAGGAAATGTCCCTTCTTGTAATATATACATGGGTTATATTATTGTTATCAAGCCAGGTACGTGATGTATAGAATTCCTATGGATTTGGATGCAGTGACACACAGCTAAAGATCTATCAATGGAATATGCCCTATTTCTTACTTTCATTAGACCAAGTGTTCATGTGCTGGCAGAACAGGTGCTGCAAGCACCTTTGTTAAGCTGTTAACCTTAGAGCAGGAAGGAAATAATTCATGTTACTCCATCCCTTTACCTCTTACTGAATAGTTCTGTTGAGAAAGTGTTAGTCGGTATCAATAGCAACCAGCATTGTTGCCAATTCCTCTCCTGCAGACAGGTACTAAGAGAACTACAAAAGAAAAAATCCGGTAGATTTCAGGGATGAAAATTAGTAAAACAGTACAGAGGAGAAGGAAGACGTGTTAGCAGATCGGAAAGTCAAAATGCCTGTGGTCTTTCTATCGGTTGTAATCAACCCTTAATCCTTTTGTAGTCTGGAAAACATTTTATTTGTATATGCTGTTCTCCACCTAAGTTAGCTGATCCTTTGTTGCTGGATATATCTTAGCGGATGTGATTTATTAATTCACACTGTGTAAAAAAAAAAAAGAATCTTGAATAGGAGTAGTGAATCTTGAGTGGAATGGTAGGAATGTAACCTTTTCCAGCAATTTGGAAACATAAAATTAATCACTGAAGTTCTTCAGATCCACTTAAGTTTCAAAGGCATACTTTTCTCTTATTTTCCTTTTATTTTTTCCTTCCTGCAAAGGGAACAAAAATAGTTTAAACTGTACCTTTTCTGGATAAAATGTTGATTTTAATTTTATTTTTTTTTTCTTTAAAATACATTCAACAACCAAGAGTTTATGATGACTGTGGAATGTGCTGAGGTGGTGAATTAGAACTGTTTGGAAAATGTGTGCTGGAAAACATATTTGCTAACTCATGGTGACAAAAAATACATGCAAATCTGATAGGAAAAACATCAACAGAAATGCCCTGTAGGAATGTATCAGCAGGTGGAAGAGCAGGTAAGCTAGTGTGGAATTGTAGTACTACTGTAAGCTTTCAGAAAGTGGTTGTAAACTACAGGGTCAAGTATATGACTTTTTTTTTAAGGTAAATCTTGTATTCTGGAGCAGTTTAAATGAACTTTTAACGTATTTTCGTAAACTTGAAAGCGAACTTGAACATTTTTACTGAGCGAGAAAGACACGTGCTAGCAGCAACGCAAACCTCTGAATCACACTTGGCCTATATAATGACATTTAGATAGGTTCAAAGAAGGAAAAATCATTTATATGGGGAAAAAGGAGGTAGGAATAGAAAAAAAAAGTGAGGCACTTTATTAAAATCACTTGTCATATCCCTCCATGTGCCACACACCGTAAGACGGGAACAGGTCAAGTCAAGGAGACTTAAGTCTCCTAAGTAGGCCTATGTGTGATTCATCAGTTGTCACTACTTGAGGTAAAGACTACTTCAAGGAGTACATGCTGTCAAGATTCATCCTAGAATTAGCAGCCACATCAATGCAGATGCAAATCAAAACCAAAGGATGAAGAAGGATGTCCTGGAGAGGTGGGCATGGGAAGCATTTCTACGATGATAACCATACTTCAGAAAAAAAAAAAAATTACAGAAAACTTTAATGCGAAAATTACTGCTGATACCTGGCTTTCAGTTTTAAAATGGTTACGTTTGAAGTAGAAAATTTACTTTTGCTTGAGGAAAAAAAAAAAAAAAAGCTTATAAAAAGAAGGCTTTCTTCCATTTTTTTTTTAATGAAAATATTTTCTTCCGTCTCTGCAGAGCAAGGGTGTGGTGGTTTAATCGGTCTTTGTAGGCACTGTGCAATAAATAATATTGAGGAATATTGCAGTTCGTTAGAGAAGCCTGTTGCATACTGTACAAATATAAATGATGTAGATGTTGCCAATGGACAAAGAAGGCGGTTGTTTCAAATACTAATGAAGGAGTAGAGCTACATCAACTGGAGAGACCCTGCGCGAGCACAACTATTTCCCTAAACGCATTTTAAATGCTTATAGCTAAGGCAACATACTGTACCATCAGGTTATCAGAAAGCTCAAGGAATGTTTCTGCTCTCAAGGGCATACTGATCATTGCTCCCCTGCTTATTAACATATATATACCTTCCTGTTTGTGCTCTCATTTGTACTATGGAAAACAACCTTTGACAGCTCATTTTCCTCTGCGTTTGTAGCCAATGAGAAGAATTAACAGCAAGCAAGAGCTAATTCTGCTGATGTTAGAGCAAGGCATTGCCTTCTGTATACAAAGCTAATTATCTCAAGATATCTTTTCTTTTTATGACATTAATTTTGTTCTCTCATGTCCTTTGTCCTCTTGAAGAGAACCCTGGGCACAGGGGCTGTGGTGCGTTTTGCCGTATGTCAGCTATCCTGGTTGCATTGAAAGAATTCTCTGCTATTGCATTTTGTCGTTTAAATCTCTTTATTTTGGGGTGTCTCCTTTTCTATTAATAGCTTACATCAGTAACCCTAATATCTCGTTGCTTGGTCTTTTTAATAGCAAGAACAGCAAAGGTGAAACGAGCAAGATTATTGTGCTTTCTAGAAGGCTTCAAGAGACCTGTGGAAACCCCTTTGAAACTTTCTGTTTGTGCTTGGGGAAAATCTGGAGTGGCAAACAGTAAAAAGTACTGCAAACGCTAAAAAGTACTGCATGCTTTCAACTCAGAAGTTCTCTTCCCAAGTACAGTGACGGGAAGGGACATTCCATAAAGAAACTTTAAGTCTCCAGAAAGCATTGCTTTGTTTTTACCATCCATCAGATGAAGATTGACATACTCCCAAGGCTAATTAGGCGTCAGATAATTCTGCCTTTGCACTGCCTTCTCCGCTTCCATCTGAATTTGCTGAATTTATATCATTCTTTTTGTTCTCTTCTTCCTCTTTTCTCTAAAGTGAATTGTAATGCGCTTCATATATTCAAAACTATATAAATTTATTAAACAAGTTTCATATATCCCGAGGGTCAGTTAGTGATTCTGGGGTATTCAGTCTGATGTTCTAAAGACGTGTGCATTGTAATGGGCGTGGACTCCTCAAGTTCTGAAAACTGGAGTTTTTCAGAGGTGCCAGTGTGTGATATTTGCAGCCTCTCCTTTTCCTCACTAACACCTTGCTGTTTGGGGCATAAGCACACTGACACACGACCTGGTTGTATCTCTTTGTGAACTTTTCCAGTTGCAATTCTGGCTGAAGCCACTGTTCCCGTGTGTCATCGTAGCCAAGCAGATGACAAAGGCACTCAGATTTGGTTGTCTTTGAGCTAATGAAAAAAAAAAAAAAAAGATCAAAATGCTAACAGCTTGTACGGAAATGTCCTTGTTCTGTGCTTTTCCATAAATGAATAATATGAATTAAGAGAAAATTCCAATACTTTATTTTGAAAATGGAATCAGCTGCTGTAATTTCTATGCTTACCTGTCCTTCCTGTGTCCATAAACACATATTTAGTTACCTTGTTGCACATGAAACACGTATTAATCTGCAGCAGATGAAGTGGTGGGACGACTCAAACCCAGGAAATTAATTCCGTGCAAACTGGGAAGTAGTATCTACTTGTGTATCTTCTGTGACTTCTTCTGACCTCATGAGAGATGCCTGTAATCTGTACTGCACACACAAGACTGAAGAGTGTCCTGTTCTCTTGCAATTCTCATATGCTTTATAAAACAATGGTACAACTACCTGCGGAGCTTGGCTCTTATAGAAGTCTGCCTCAGTCCTGTGAAGTTTTGGCTTGCCTTTTTTAAACACGAGCAGCAAACATTCATGCTCCTTCAAACACTTCAGGAACGGTGGTCTTGGCAAGTTCTAGTTCATATCGCAGATATACCTACAAGGTTTAGCACAGTTTAATACCATCAATAACCTTGCTTAGGGGGAAAAAAAAAACCATATTTTAATGGTTTGCAGATTTAATTGTCTCGGGACCTTCAGGGAATGAGGCTTGACAGATTAGAGCTGAGTTCCCTCTGAGAGCAAAGCAAATCCATTCACACTAGGTACTCCTTAAGATTAGCTACTCTGCAGTTGTATGTAATAAAGAAGATCTTTTTGTTAATAGAGGCTCTTACACTGTGCATGTATCATAAGGGTACTTTCCAATAGCACACCAAACCATGTAACTAGTGTACATAGCACGAGGGGTGGTTTTATTGTTTTTGCTATAGAAAAGCAGTAGTGAAATCTTTTGGTGTTGGCTTTTAATTGCAGGGGTTTGGGAAGAGTTGTTTTTTCTTTCTGTGTGTGTGTTTTAATTGTGTTTCATTGTCACTGTTGCCAGAGGTTTTCAATAGCAGCTTTAGGAGAGAAGTGGCTGCAATGGAAAATTGTGATGACACGTACGTGTTCCTACATTTTCTGCTAGCAAAAGGGAAATTACAAACGTGGGCTTTCCATGTGGAATGGAAAGTGATGTTGTTGCTGCTCTCAGCCTGTGGATCTGCGGGTTTATCAGTCCAGAAAGAGAGTAGAGGTGTTTTGGATAGTACTTAAGATACAAGTACTGTGCTTGAAATTGTGACAATGTCAACAGCTTGTGTCTGGTCCTTCTTCAGAGATCTCCTTCTTGCTTTGTTTCAATTTTGATAGGAAAGAAAGTGAAAAATCTTCATTTCATTGTATCCAAAACCATCCTGATTCTGCTAGCAATGATAAAGAAACAGTCCTGTGAAGAGCAGACTTTCAGCAGATATATTTGAAAGTTATTGTATAACACTGAGTAGATTTTGAGGTCTTGCTGGGAATATATAAAACAAGGACTTGATTGTGAATTCAGAGAGCTAACATCTTTTGTTGCTATGAAAGAAATATGTAGCAACCTTTTTAGGTTTAAGTGAGACCTTGGTAGAAAAGTAGACACCCTTTTTCTGTTCTGTTTCTGAGATAAAATACCAAGGATTCATAACCAAACTGTGTTTTTCTGTTAACTTGAGGTCAAAAATAGTGATACATACAAAAAAAAAAAGAGCATCTGGGGTTCTTTATGTCATTTAATTTTAGTGGCTTGATGTTCATTCTGAACGGTACAGTATTATTTTTCATAGAAGTGTGAATAAATAATAATTGTGAATAACCAGTTATGCACTTTAAGAAAAGCAGAGTATGTTGTTTTGAGTTACAGGGGTAAAGGATTTCAGACCAGCTGAATACCAAGTGTAATTCACTACTTTTTGAAGCTGAACTTCTTTAGAGTTCAGTGAGCAGACTCAACATTTAGATACTGTGATGGAAGGGTTTAAATAGATCGAGAGAAGAGGAGTTGAATAAACTACCTAAATATAGGGACCTAGAATATGTAGCGACGTTACTCTTCTTGTAGAGCCATGAGGCAAATCTTTTGACAGTAGGAATTAATTTCATATTGACAGAGATTTGAGCTAGTACCTTGAATGATGAGTAGCAGGGTGGTGGTTTTTTTTAGTTTTTCTATTTCTGTATGAAAAGCACTAAATAAGCATTTTTAAAAGACACTGAAAACTCTGTTGTTGGTCTGTAGTCAGTGGAGAGAAATCTCTCATTCTGTAGTCAACAGAAAGGAACAGGCTGTATTGCAGGATGGTTCAAAGCAGAAACATAACGTTTGGAGTTGGTAGTGACTTTACTGTCCCAGGCTGAGCTGTGGGAATGTACACAATGCAAGTGCAGCAGACAAGCCTTGTAAACAAGTTCTGGATGTACAAGAATGATTGTGATCTACAGATTGAGAAGTGCTGTTTTGGAAAGGTATTTGTCTCTGCTGTGTGCAGAAGGAAACTAAGGAGCTTGGTTTTACCAGAGCAATGTCAGTTTTTTCTGCATACATCCCTTAAGATCCTCTAAAAAAAAAACCCCAACACAACAAACCAAACCAAACCCACCACCACCAAAAGTAAAGTTCAAATCAAATGAATAAAAACAATTAATGCTCACTTTTGGTTTTTAGGTGTTTTTCTGTAGCTTCCAACAGAGACCACTGTAAATGATGTGTGATCATAAGGAGTATGCTTGAAGCATCAAATAGTTTATTATCATCCAGTTTATTCTTCATTTATGTTTTTATTATGGTAAGTGAATTAGAGGGGCTGTTGAGTGCTACCTGACTTGTGAAGTAGAATGGACACAGTAGTTGTAATAACATTTTCTTGCCCCTGTGGCAAATAAACATTTCACAGTTTGTTATTTTATCCCCTCTCCCCAGATGTGTGTGCACCAGCTGGATGGCATCTGAGAATTGTTTCAGCATTTTATCTTTCTATAACCCTCTGATAGAAATGACATTTAGAAGAAAAATTACTGATTTCTGTCTTCACTAAAAAGTAAACATGCATAGCTAATAGTTCTATTCACCGCAGATTATACTTATGCATTTTTAATAAAAACTTGATTTTAATTCATACATAACTTATGAGAAATGTTTATCAGTTTAGGGCTCTGCTGATTCCCACTTAAATGTTTACATATATCCGGATACCTTGAAAATGTCTTTCATCTGAGGCTCAGATTTACCTTTTATACACAAACTTGCTTCTCTGCTGCCTGTGTTAACGATGTAATGTATATAAGAAATGCCGATTATTGTACTGATTGCTAAAATCAGTGACAGTACCATTTGTAGGACGTAAATGAATGTCCTATGCTGTTTGAAGCAACAGCCTTCTAACATCAGGGCTTGAGGTTGGGTTTTTTTTTCTGATATTTTTTTTCTCCATTAGGATGCATCTCTAGTGGCAAGTCACTAGTTCCATGTAACTGGCAGGTTACCAGTTATGTGCATGGGAATAGGAACAACCTCTGGATTCCTATATTCTGTCTGAGATCTGGTTTCCTCACCTTTCTTTTCTTTTGAAGGAATTTTCATTAGCAGAATTTTGTTCAGAGAGCAGCATAGGAGGTTAATTCTATTATTTCTGAGAGGCATATTAAAATCATGACACCTATCATGTTTATGTCACCTTTCAGAAGGCAAAAAATGCAGGACCAGTTGCGGATGGTGGGAGAGAGATGCGTGCTGTGTCATTTAAGCACGTCATAAATAGGCTCTGAACCACCTTCTGGAGGTGGCTGCCGCCTTCCGTTGACTACATAAGGATCTTAGCGTTGCTGCCCAGTTGGGAATGAAACTCCAGCTTCTCTTCTACATGCACTTTTATTTACTTCATTATATAGTTAAGACTTCTGGTCTTTGATAGTATCTTTGTACTAAAGGAGAGAGGATAGACTGTGAGACTCCTTTTTTTCAGGACTAACGCGTTACTCGTATATTCTGTCTAGCCTTTCTTCTGGATGAATGGAAGTCATGCTAAAGGCCTGGAGCAAGTGTCAGAGGGCTGTCCCTGTTCACCTTGAATAACATTTGCTGAGTGATCCTGCAGCAGGGAATGAAATTGGTCTACCCAAACAAGTTGATATTAAGAGATAGAGAGTCTTGAATTTAAGGTACTGACTCATATTTGTGTAAGAAAGCTTAACTGTCTTAGGAAATGATGTAATTCCTTTCCAGGTGACTCACACCATGGGTCAATTTACTAATTAAAAATTCCTTTAAACTTCTTTATAGACAGACTACTAATTGGCCCTCACAAGTATATTCTTCTCGTTTGAAGATAAAAAGCTTTTGTGAGGAGAGGAAGATAGATGCTACGATGACTCTTTCCAACAATGCATGGATCTTTGAAAAGCCATTCTTTAATAATTAAACCAAATGTGAAGTTTGCAATTTTTTTGCCATGACCAACAATGGCCCAGCATTTTTCATTATCCTCTGGTCACATTCTCCGTGGCAGGCTGTTCTGTTCCAGAGCACAGAAACAAAAGGAGAAAAAAGCCCGTTCTGTGTCATTGCTGCCTTCACAAAGCCACAAATACGTTAAACTCAAGATACTGTTCATTGTGCATTTGAGCCACCAGTAACAAAGGTGCTGTGGGTACCACTGAATATCAGGCAGTCATATGTCATCCCATCAATGTTCAAATTGGCAGAGCAAATGACAGTAAAACAAATTAAAACATTAGCAGCTAAGGGAATGCAAAAGAATAAGAGGCTTGTCTGAAAATGAGAGTGGATTAAAAATAAAAAATACGGATCTTAGATTTTTCCATTAGCTATAAAGTTGATTCTCCCTTTTTTCTTTCTCTTTTTTAAAATTTATTTTCAAGCTCTTGGCCATGTCCACCTCATGCCCTTGAGGCCAGTTAGCTTTTATTTTCTTTGACACTAGTAGCAGTCACAGGCAGTGACGGCAGCTGGTAACAAGCCAGCTGATGGCACTGGTAGTGTTAACATAACACATGGGATTCAGTGTATCCTTGTCCTGGTTTCACTGGGACAGAATCCCAGGCCTGATGTGGTCTGGAGGCCGTTAGAGGTTTGGAGTCAGCCAGGACAGCTGACTTGAGTTGGCTCATAGGTGTATCCCAGGCAATAAACATCATGCTCAGTAAAAAGGGGGGCTGTTTGCTGAGGATGTTTTTTTGATGGTGTCTTCTGACCCAGCTCCTGAGGATGCCTTCCCGTTTATCGTGACCACTGTACATTTACTGGGCTGTGTACAAGGTTATTTACTTTATATTGGCGTTGATATTAGTTTGACTGTTTCATTAAATCCATTGTCATTTCTACCTGTGAGTCTCCTCTCCTTTTCCTGATCCCCCTTCTTGGCTGGGGAGGGGTCATCAGGTGATAGAGCAACAGCCATAATTTAGCCCTGGATATGGAGTAAACATAAACAATCCTGAAAATAGAGCTTATTGTCTTGGATTTTATCAGACTGAGTGTGGAGCTGGCTGTAAATTTGGTACTTGCAGAAGAAAAACCGCAACAAGCTGGATGCAGCATTCAGAAATATACCTGGTAATGCCTGTTTCTGGTGCTGGCAACCTCAGAATAGTTAGAAGAACTGCTGTCTGGTACAATCTCTTCTTCTTTTTTTTTTCTTTTCTTTCCCATCACCCAGGGGTAGGGTTGTAATGTCAGGCAGAGAAGAAGGTTGTTGGCCTCAACCACTGGAAAAGATGGTGTCTGTTCTGCGTTGTGCTAAACCGTGCTTTTTTCAGATGCATAATAAAAGTTATTTATGGCCACCAATAAAATGGTATCTGTTGTATAATATCACAGATAGGCATAAGGACAATAACAAAAGGCAGCTGGTTTACTAAGCTCTATTTGCTGCAGAAATGCGCTGTTCTTTGCGAATTGAAATTAAAAAAAAAGTGAGGGGAGAATGTTGTGGTTTGTTTTGGTTTTGTTTTTTTTTTTTTTCTGGTTCCTGGAATTTGCAATCATTCCTGCTTTTCAGTGTGCTTATAAAGACAATTACGTGGGTCCCATGTCAGTATTATATTTGTCATGACTAGTGCCTTATTAAAGGACAGCTGCTTCTCTCTGCCCAGCACATATACATAACTACCCCTGACAATAATAGAAGTTATGAGTGTAGCCCTCTGCGTTGCACTGATGGGGGATGCTGGAGCTCTCATGGTTTCAATTAATGCATCTGTAAAACCAGGAATGAAGCAGTGATGAATCTGGGACTATTCATGTGCTTGTTCAGAGTGCAGTGCCTGTAAGGAGGCTTTAAACTTCCAGCAATTATTAATTGGGCTTGTAACAGGTAAGAAAGACTCTGTCTGAATGTACAACACCCGACTCCCTCATATTATGCTGAGTGCCTTCACTAGAAGGCCAGATGTTCAGGTCCCCATCCACCTAGAGCAGTCACAAGAAAGCTTGGTGTGCAGAGGATACTGCCAAGCTGTAAGCATTTTATGGTAACTCCTCAGCCTCCCTCCAATTCCATCACAATTAAAAAAGGAGTGACCAGCAGATTTCTCCAAAGCTCCTCAGATGCTGTAATGGTGCTTTAGACGCTGTCACTTCTGCTAACAACTGGACCAGTCTGGAGTACAGAAGAATAAAGAAGGGGCACAGTGCCATAAAGAAACAGAGCTAATAGAAACTCAGCCACAGAAAACTATTTACAGTGAACAACAAAGTCTGTCGGTCATACCAAACCCGAGAACATCTTCTCAAGAACCACCTCTTGGAATTTTAGCTGTTGTGATGAGTTGCGTGTATACATCCTTAAGCACTCGCTTTTCTCAGCTTGGATCTGCATAGCGGGCAGCTCAGAGTGGTTTAGGGAGTGCAAACCCATGGCTCTGTATTTGTGTAGGTTTCTCTTTTGTTGCTGTTTTACGTTTGCTTTTCAAAACCTGAGTAAATTAAAAGTTGAGCAGTATTTGGGATGACTAATTGGATGTCTGGGTGAGTAAAAGCCCTGACTTTTTTTTTGGAAGGTGAAAGCTTATTAGTCTTAAAACTGCAGCATCTCTTCCAGACAGTTTCCTTACTAATTTAAAGCAAGACAGTTCTACAAAACAATAGTGATGAATGGATTGAACGGTTAATATTTGACACTTAATTTCATGTTTATACCATTTAAAAATAATTGTTTTGTTTTGGTTTTTTTTTAACATGCTGTTAGTGTGTTTTTATATAATTCAGAAAACTTGCATTTATAGTAAGTTCTCTGTTACCTTTCAGTTTGAGGTCTCTGGAGAATGACCATACTGAAGGTCCTAGCTGCTCTCCTGTTTGGTGCAAGTTATGGACACATTCAATAAAATTGGCCTGGGGAGGTGGGGACATTCATTTGCCCCCACAGTTGGCCTGGTCAGGTGATTGAGAGAGAAATGCAAAATAGCATCACAGGCAGTGGTCAACTTTAAAAAAAAGAAAAAAAAAAATACAAGAAGTATTTAATTGTCTGAAGTATTTTACATCTCTGTAGAAGTGAAAACTGATAATACCAACAAGTGTGAGAAGAGTACTTTAGACCAGCCCTCTCTGATGCAGTTTGGAAGGTATGCCTGTCATAACTGGTACGTGTGAGAGATGCAAACCTTGTATTTTACCCTCTCCACATTGCCGGAGAACTCGATTCTGATCTTTGCAGGCCCATCTGTACAATTTAGGACAAGATTATGTCTGCTCTCATAAATGTCACCCTGTGTTGGTAATGCCCGGATTGTCCGGGATCTGGGGGAGACTGATGGATGCATACTCAGTGTCCTCCGTGTAAGGTGTGAATGGTGTGATCCAGGGAGCTGAGCCATGCCGGCACCATTCTTACCCAAACACCACGATGGCCACTCAGCTGTGCACATTCTTACAATGTGAAATGATTTCACAGTGAATTGCATCAATTTCTTACCCTCATAATCCAGCAGGAAGGTGGAGGAGAAGGTTTGTGCTTGTGGAAAGACCTGAGACTCTGTCACTGAGATATCTCTGGTTTTCTCTGCTGGAGCATTGTAGCTTAGACCTTTTATCCCATTTATTTGAAGTTGGGAAATCTGTTGAGAGTAGTGTGCTGAGGGATGCTCAGCTGAGGGAAGGGATGGTTAATCTCACATGGAAATGCTCCTGGAAAGCATCAACTTGGATTTGTAAGGATCCTGTCTCAGTGAATGATGTAGCCCCTGCCAATTCTGTCTTCCTAACCATGCAGATCCTTCCTAGAGCAGCACGAGTTTGTGCTGCCTCTTACATAAGGTTCAACCTAGACCCAAATGGTCATGGTGTGATGGTGGGTAAATATGCAGTTCTACTGAAAATATTGTGCTCTACATCATAGCCCTCCTAGAACATGTATACGGCCAGTATGCTAATGCAGCCACCTGAATCCCTTTAGAACATCAAATTTGATAGAGATAAAATGTCCTTAGTGAATATTTTTTCAAAAGGTCAAAAAGTAAGGATGATTTATTTACTTCGGTTGAAATCGAGCAGGTCTTAGGTTAAGATGAGGGACAAAGAAAATATCTCTAGAATTATGTTATACTTGTCAGAACGTTGATCAATAATTGTCTCAGCAGAAGCCGATGGTGAGCTGAAAAGTAGTTTCTCAAATTTACATAAATGTTTCTGATCGACACTTCTTTTTGTTACGTTGCTCTGCTGAGATTTTTGTTCCACACTTTGCCTCAACGTTAACGTTTCAGGAATGTTAGGTCGTCCTTATTTTTGATGAAAAATAGGTTAGAAAGTTCTGTCTTTCAATTAATGATCCTACGGTATAAGAAAATATATACTTTCTTGGACATTGTTAGCTGACAGATTTCATGAAGAAGAATATTCTGCACCATGGGGGTTGTACTGGATACCCCACATAGAAATCACAGGACCACAGGGTGTCAGGGGTTGGAAGGGACCCTGGAGATCTTCAAGTCCAACCCCCCTGCCAGAGCAGGACCATATAATCTAGCTCAGGTCACACAGGAACGCATCCAGGGGGGTCTTGATAATCTCCAGAGAAGGAGACTCCACAACCTCTCTGGGGAGCCCATTCCAGTGCTCTGTGACCCTTACAGCAAAGAAGTTCCTCCTCATGTTGAGGTGGAACCTCCTGTGCTCCAGCTTATATCCATTCCCCCTTGTCCTATCACAGG